>JAFBJT010108154.1:56834-67262 GCA_016785325.1 Chascanopsetta lugubris | reverse complement strand
AGCTAACAAGCTAACTACTGACAGGCAACAAGCTCACAGGCAAACTACTGACGAGTCCACATGCTGACGGACAAACTACTGACCGGTTGATGAGCTCACAGGATTAATACTAACATGAAAATATCACAACGGAAGAAAGAAGATAAATAACATGTTGAAACGTTACACTCACCATCTTCTTCCTCACTTCCGCCTCTTTCCGCCTGACCACGTCACGTGACTGATGTGAGCTTCAATGGCGGTGCGAGGTCAAATCTCCACACACAACAAACTGCCCATCAAACTGCTTGATTAAGGAAATGATACAAATCAGACAAATTAAACACTGATCTTTGTATTGACTCAAACTAATGAAAACCAAGAATACTTTTTCTGAGAATATTTAAAGGACAAACGCACTCATTCATGTTTACTCAGTAGGTTTACATATTTACAGGAAGTACCTGAAGGCAACTCGATCACTACAGAGGTGTCACGTGACTCTTCTCGTTCTAAAATTGACCTAACAATGTTTTATTGACGGCATTTTGAATAAAAACGTGGAATAATCCATTTGGTTGATATTATCTTTAATCCGAAGTTTATTAAGATATTTATTGATTTGTTTTCCTTGTGACGAACCAGCGGAGGGGCGGAGCGTTGTACGTGCAGCGGAAGTAGTAGTCAGCTGACGGTCACATGATCCTGGGCTCCGTCCTGAAGAAGCTGTGCCGTTTCTCTCCCGTTAAAACGTTTCATTGATTCTCCGGTTAAATATCAAGTCTGCGCGCGCACGTGATGGCGGGGCGTGGCAAACTGATCGCAGTGATCGGGGACGAGGACACGTGCACGGGCTTCCTGCTCGGTGGAGTCGGTGAACTGAACAAAAACCGGAAACCCAATTTTCTGGTGGTGGAGAAGGACACGAGCATCACGGAGATCGAGGAGACGTTCAAGTGAGTGACTGAGATCTGAGGCTACTTCCGGTTTACATGTGACTATGGTAAACACAGAGGTCAGAGGTCAATAAGATAAACACAGAGGTCAGAGGTCAACATGGTAAACACAGAGGTCAGAGGTCAGCTGGGTTCAACCGCTACACCAGGACGAAAAACCCACATGAATGAAATCATAGATTTGTCATCAAGTTACCTGTGTTTGGTTTATAAACTCTGTTAACTCTGGTGTGTGTGTGTGTGTGTGTGTGTGTGCAGGAGTTTCCTGTCTCGTAACGACATCGGCATCATCCTGATCAACCAGTTCATCGCAGAGATGATCCGTCACGCCATCGACGCCCACATGCAGTCCATCCCCGCCGTGCTGGAGATCCCGTCCAAAGAGCATCCGTACGACGCCTCCAAGGATTCCATCCTGCGCCGCGCCAAGGGCATGTTCTCCGCCGAGGACTTCCGATAAACACACACACACACACACACACACACACAGAGTGATGGATATAAATGTCCCTGATGCGTCGTCTCCATGACGATGAATTTCCTAAATGTTGATTTGTCCTTGTGCTTTTTATTTATGTTTACAGGAAGTGGACCGTGTTCACGTTGTCATGTGACTCCTCTGATTGATGTTCATGTGGTGCAGTGTTTTTGTTTGTGAAGTTTAACTTATAAAATAAAGTAAATTAATCCGTGAAGCTTTCCTGTTTTTTGATGTTTTGAAACTGGATGTAAAGTCTAATGAGTTTCTTTGTCGGAGTGATCAGATATATTGATGTCTATTGATAAACGGTGAATATATTGATGGAAAATGATTGAACATCTCTGTATGAAAACCAGTGTTTGTGTGACAGAGGGAAATAAAAATGTCCACATCTGACCCCGGCTGGCGCTCCTCTGTTTTCGTAGCTTCAACTATAAACATCGCAATCAGAGCTCAGGACTGATGATGTCATCAAGGCTGTCCAGGGTTCACTGAGGAGCTGAAGGTCACGGCGAGGTCATGTGACGCGGGAAGGAGCCGAGTATAAATTCACTTCCAGCGGTGGGGTCCCTCACAATCCCTCTACACTGTGAGCATGGCGTCCGGCGCTGTGGTTGTCATGACGATGGTGACGATGGTGATGTTGTCTGCTTCTCCTCTTCCTCCTCCATTCAACCACAGCGGGTCAGAGTGATGTGTTGTTGTGTTGTGTCAACATGTTGCTGTGTTGTTGTTGTTGTGTGGACTGATTCTCTCTCATCTGCAGATTGGAGAATCATCAAGTCAACGAGACGGAATACGACTTTAAGTAAATAGACTTTAATACTTCATTCGAATCTTTATCATTATCATTTTGAATTGATCTGTTCAGAAGCTGTTTCAAAGACCTGAACTTGTCTTGTGTTTTTTTGGGGCTCGTCATTAACAACGGGACCTGGCACAGCATCATGACAGTCCAGAAGAATTATGTGTGAGTCCTTTCATCTCTGTCAGACTCAACCTTTACACGAAACATCTGTTATCAGATTATCAGATGTCTTTAATGAGTCAACAGATTGTTTTTAGTTTGATAAGATGAAATGTTGGATCAATGAGAGTAAACCTCTTTGATTAAGTTTGACCTTTGTTTTACAGATTCACTGCTGCTAGGTAAAGTATTCTCTGCTCCTTCATTCAGCTGATAATCACCCCGACCTTTGACCTTTGGCTGCTGTGAGAGCGTGAAGCTCAGTGCTCGATGGCGGAGGAGGTTGGAAAGTAGAGTTTTATAAAAGAACTCCTCTGAAGCAGATGATCGGAGTGTGGAGTTAACTCAAACTTTCACCCTCACACATTCTGTTGTTTTCTCAAGATTTGTGTCTTTACCATCGTCACCTGAAGCTTCTTCCCCAGGGGCTGTCCGTTCGTCACGTGTGGCACCGCCAACCTTGGCTCCGCCCTCCAGTTTGGGGACGAGACGGCGGGCGGCAGCACCAAAGACCCCTGGGGCGTCGGGAAGAAATGAAAAGGGGGAAAGGTCACGTGCTCTGATCATCACTGAATCACTGACGGGAAGTAGAGTTGACATCTTGTCTCCATGGCAACCGTAGCAAAGGCTCATGGGAAGTTTGTTGAGGGAATTCACTCTGAAGGAAATTGAAAAATGTTTCTGGTTGAATCAATCAGCTGATGATCGTCGTTGTCACGGAGACTCATGAATCATAAAGTGATTATTTCCACGTCTGCTTGTTTTTGATTTATTTATCACTTATGTTTGAGCAACAGTTTAAAGATGAGACGATGGTGAGAATCTTCACAATAACAGCCCATAAAACGTGACCTTTTCAAATTAAAAGACAGTGAGTGTTTCAGTCCAGATCACAGAAAGTTCTAGAATGTTCTGCAGTTACTGCTGAGTACTCATACTGTATTTATACTGCAGTATAAATACAGTATGAGTACAGTACAGTACTCATACTGTAGTTATACTGCAGTATAAATACAGTATGAGTACAGTAATACAATAGCTGCTGATACTGTGTTAAACTGTTGACCTACTTATCAAGATCATTAATGCTCCATAAGTTCTTTGTTATCAAAACACACACACACACACACACACACACACACACACACACTTTAGTCTCACCTCAGGTGTTGGTCACGTGATGAAAGGTGTTTGTTTTCTGTTGAAACACAAACTTCTGTCGTGAGGTGTTTTCACTCTCAGATCCGGATCTTCATCACCAGCTTCATCTTTGAATCAGACACACGTGTGTGCCTCTATCACCCAATCACAGCCGGACACGTCACAGCTCCGCCTGAATGAAACCACGCCTCCTACACAGAAACTTCACACTGGAGCCAATTCAGTCAAAACAGAAATGATCGAAATTATATTATTTGTGATTTATTTGATGCATTATTCACATCCATGTGTGTGTGTGTGTGTGTGTGTGTGTGTGTGTGTGTTTGAGTTCTGCGGAAGTTGATTAAACTTCACTTCCTCTTTTTCTGTTGTTACCTTCAAAATAAAAGCAACGGACGATCTGTGGTGAGGGAAAACGTACGGTTGTTTTTTATTTTGAAAGTCTTGGACAGGAAGTACAAATGTCGACAATGGACTTCACTTCTGTCTGAGTTGCGGAACTTGTCGAATCCTCTGCTTTTACTTGTCTCTTCAGATGAGTTCTTTCTTTTTCACTCTCATTCGCTTTGTCTCTGACGTCATCGTCACTTCACCGTGACGTCATCATTCACCTGCTCGAGATTCTGACACGAGACTTTTCAAGCGAACAAGGTGAGTTCACCATTAAAACACACACATGCACACACACACGGTTAATCACTGATCACATGATCGATCACGTGACTCCCGACACCTTTGAACGTCTGAGTAAATGTCCATGTCAGCATGTTTCTCTGTGTCTGTGAGGACCAGAGTCACGTGTTCGTGTAGCCGTGAAGGTCAAAGGCCACGGTAACCATGGAGATGGCGGTAACCACGGTAAGCCCCCAGTGACCCCCTGTCCTCGTGTGTCAGGGGGGACATGAGCGCGCAGCCCCGGAGGATCCGCCTGAAGCCCTGGCTCCTGACGCAGGTGAACAGCGGCAGGTTTCCCGGTCTCCAGTGGATCAACCACCCGCAGCGACTCTTCCAGATCCCGTGGAAACACGCCACCCGCCACACGCCGTCCTCCGAGGAGGAGAACACCATATTCAAGGTGTGAGCTCGGAGGGGGAGGAAGTCAACACGTCACTTCCTCCTCGCTGCCGGCGCGAGGAAGCTGTTGACAGGAAGTGTGACATGTGACACGAACCGGCCCGTGTGATGTGTGATCCCTGCTCTGTGACTGGCAGGCGTGGGCCGTGGAAACGGGCAAGTACCAGGAGGGGGTGGACGAACCGGACCCGGCCAAGTGGAAGGCGAACCTGCGCTGCGCCCTCAACAAGAGCCGCGAGTTCCAGCTGCAGTACGACGGAACCAGAGACACGCCCCTTCGGCCCCTCAAGATCTACCAGGTGTGCCAGCAGCCGGCCTGCGCCGCTGATGACGTCACCGCCGATGACGTCACAGGTGAATATACTGTAGTAAAGTGTCCCTTTGTTTGCGAGGTGTTGAAGACGTCACGGAGGGTTTTCTGTGTTTCAGCTGGTCTGGAGGAGGAGGAGGAAGAGGAGGAGGAGGTGAGGAAGAAGAACAGGGAACGTGACATATTCATCTATTCTGATTTATTGATTATTCTCTCTTTGATTCTCAGATGCCAAACCTGATGGATCTCAACATCAGTAAGTGGGCAGGTTTAGTTTGGACTTCAGATGAGGTTTTTCTGTCTCGTGTGATGACGTCATGTCTGCTCAGACCCCAGGAACAGTGGCCCCGCCCCCTTCAGCCACTTCACTTTGTCGTCCAATGACACGTTTGGACCTCGTCATGTGGTCTCGGCGCCCTATCCCCCCGTGACCTCTGACCTCCAAGTTCCGGTTCAGAGCTTCGCGGCCGGACCCTCGGCCGACTCTCTGCCGCCCCCTGCTGCTCCGGGACCGGACCCGATGGAAACCAGCAGCATGGACGGGATCCAGAACCAGCAACCCTGCGACCTGCTGTGCAGCATCCCGCGTGAGTGACCTCTGAACTTTGCTGATTCACAACTGGACCCAGTGTCGAACGGTTCTCAGGTCTGGGTTCTATGGTAGAAACGGGTTCTGGTCTATAATCCCGTCTCCCTCCCACCCGCTCTAGTCACAGATCTGGACGTGAAGTTCCAGTACCGCGGTCGGACCATGGGCTCTCAGACCGTGAGCAACCCCGAAGGCTGTCGGCTGTTCTTCGGTCAGCTCGAACCGCGGCCGGAGCAGGTGGACCTGTTTGGACCCATTACCCTGCAGCAGGTCCGGTTCCCCGGAACGTCTGACATCCAGAACCAGAAGCAGCGGTCCTACACCGAGGCCCTGCTGGACGTGATGGACCGAGGCCTGATCCTTCAGATCTGGCAGCAGGACATTTATGCCATCCGCCTCTGTCAGTGTAAAGTGTTCTGGTCTGGACCCGGTACGACCCAACACGGGCCACCGAACCCCCTGGAACGGGAGAAGAAGGTTAAAGTCTTCAGTCTGAATGATTTCCTGCAAGGTGACAAACAGGAAATGTTCCGTCAGACAAAGGAACCTCTGACCTTTGACCCCTGGTTTAAAAAAGTGTTCCCTCCTCAGGTCTGATCCTGTTCCAGAAAGGTGAAACTCCAAACCCTCCACCCTTTGAGATCTACTTCTGCTTTGGAGAGGATTGGCCCGACGGCAAACCAAAGGAGAAGAAACTCATCGTGGTTCAGGTCAGAGGTCATGTGACGTCGGCGTCTTTAAACCAATGAGCAGTCAGAGTTCTCCGTCACGTTCCTCTTCTTCAGGTGGTTCCTGTGGTGGCTCGGATCCTGACCGAGATGTTCTCTGGAGAACTCAGCTGGTCCACGGACAGCATCCGGCTCCAGATCTCCAACCCGGATGTCAAGGACCAGACGGTGCAGCAGTTTAAAGAACTGCAGAGGCTCCTGCAGAGTCAACACATCCAGGGGCCCTGGACCCCCCATTTGTCCTGATCTGAGCATCCAGACCCTGGATGTAGAAATGACGACATCAACAGTTTCAAACTATTTGTTATTTTAAGAAGAATGTGACTTCTCAAAACTTTCACCACGTTTTTCGATGTTTCAACCCAATTTTTTGCAAATAAACTTTTATACCACTCATCTGTTTTATGGAGCAGGAAGCCGACATGAACATAAGAGGTAGCAGAGTCTCTTCAGACTATAATTTTACAAAATACCGATCAACATCATTCAATGTTGTCTGCAGATGAGCAATTTGATTTTAGAGAATATTTAAAACGGCAACAAAAGTTGTAATGAATCCATAAACTATGTTGAATTAATCCTATTGGACATGTGCTCATTTAAATTCATCAGTTAGAGTTCATTGGTTGTTTGTTCTCAGCTCATGATGACCTCACCTTACCATGAACGCCGCAGTGACATCATCAGGAAACGAAACCTCTTTAACTTTGGTTTTCAATCTTGATCAGAAATCAAATCTAACTGACGATAACAGAAGTGACAATTGTTTGACAATTGTGGTGAAGCCTCCATCATCCTCTGCTGCCACAAGGGGGCAGTAAAGGAAGCATTTAAGACTGTTTTTCCAGTTGTTTTTTATTGTTTACAACAAGGCTACATCAACGATGATGTAATGGTGTCAGTCTCTCTCACTTTGTGAAAAAAACAACTAAAATTCAACCAAAGTTAAAAAGGTCAAAGGTGACGCCAAATCCTCCAGACCACGCCTCCTCAGGCCGCCGCTCAGAACAGAGCATCATGGGAATTTTTTTTGGCTCTCGATGGCACAGACAAAAAACATCACGACCAAGTCCCAAAAATAAATCTCTTAAAAAGTGTTGATCAGGCACATCCTCCATGAACTCCTCCCAGTCCTGGCCCCGCCCTTTAACACATGTGGCAGCAGAGCTCAGGTGGGGTCAGGGGTCAAAGGTCAAGGGGAGGATTCAGTCTGTTCAGTCAGAGTACCATCCAAACTTTCTCTTCCTTGTTGTCTGGATCCACGACTGCACACGCAGGGTTTTATAGTCAACATAATATTCATCTGAAAATCAAACAAAACACGTCAGTTCAAATCCAGACAGGTGTCAACAAACAGTCAACAGTCAGTCAGGTGTCAACAAACAGTCAACAGTCAGTCAGGTGTCAACAAACAGTCAACAAACAGTCAACAGTCAGTCAGGTGTCAACAAACAGTCAGGTGTCAACAAACAGTCAACAGTCAGTCAGGTGTCAACAAACAGTCAACAAACAGTCAGGTGTCAACAAACAGTCAACAGTCAGTCAGGTGTCAACAAACGGTCAACAAACAGTCGGGCGTCAACAAACAGTCAACAGTCAGTCGGGTGTCAACAAACAGTCAACAAACAGTCGGGCGTCAACAAACAGTCAACAAACAGTCGGGTGTCAACAAACAGTCAACAGTCAGTCGGGTGTCAACAAACAGTCAACAAACAGTCGGGCGTCAACAAACAGTCAACAGTCAGTCAGGTGTCAACAAACAGTCAACAAACAGTCGGGCGTCAACAAACAGTCGGGTGTCAACAAACAGTCAACAGTCAGTCAGGTGTCAACAAACGGTCAACAGTCAGTCAGGTGTCAACAAACAGTCAACAAACAGTCGGGTGTCAACAAACAGTCAACAGTCAGTCAGGTGTCAACAAACGGTCAACAAAGTCGGGTGTAAACAGTTGCCCGTCGGGTGTAAACAGTTACCCGTGGGGTGTAAACAGTTACCCGTCGGGTGTAAACAGTTGCCCGTGGGGTGTAAACAGTTACCCGTCGGGTGTAAACAGTTGCCCGTGGGGTGTAAACAGTTACCCGTGGGGTGTAAACAGTTACCCGTGGGGTGTAAACAGTTGCCCGTGGGGTGTAAACAGTTACCCGTGGGGTGTAAACAGTTACCCGTGGGGTGTAAACAGTTACCTGTCAGGTGCGGCGGTGGCAGCTATCGGAACAGTCGGGTGAATTCTCTGATGGCCCAACACACCTGTTTACACTCCTCAGCACTGAGGAAACAACACAACAGTCGGTCTCACTTCCTGTTTCATCTTTACTCTCGAGTTTTAAAGTTCATGTCTGAACTCGCTGACAATTTTCATGGTTCCACTTTTAGAAAAATCAAGTTTCAACATGAAGTTTCCTGAGACTCAAGTTTGTTAAGTTGGTTGTGTCCTTTTTGTTTTGCTTTTTATTTCTCTGCCTTATGTTTCAAAGAAACGGTCAGTGAACAAAGTAAAGATATACTTATGTAGATATTGGACTTATTTTCCCTGAAGGCGTCACAGCCAATGTCACACCTGTGATTTCACTCAAATCTAAAACACACTCAACACTGTAATAACCACCAGCGACCAGATCACAACACCCTGGTCTGAGGATTCTGAAAACATCTTAGACTGCGCCCTCTGGTGGTGACACTCGTGTTGTGTTGCAGCCGTCTCACCTGGTGACCTGTTTATGGAAGTCAGTCAGCTGTTTGTGCGTGACCGTCACAGCGCCGCCCGACGTCTCCTTAGGTAAACCTTTCAGAGCGTTTTCTAACCAACGACAGAACGTCTGAAACAACAAAAGGTCAGAGGGGTCAGGACTCGCCGGCGCCACCGCGGTCACGGACCTGTCCGGGTGTTTACTCACGGGTCTGTCGAACGCCATGATCTCCCACAGCACCTCGGCCACGTCCGGCAGCGTGTAGGGCGGCAGACAGAAACAACACGAGTGCATGAGCTGAGAGATGAGCTGCTGACCGTGCTGCTCCATGGCCTGACCAATCAGCTGCTTCCTCAGCTCAAAGTCCTCCTCGTGCTACACACACACACACACACAACGTGAACACAACATCATGAGTCTGTGACATTTCAACCTTCACAAACATTCGCTCTCCTCGGACACACGGTCAGTGGACGTCCAGGAGGACACGCCTCCATCTGACCACGCAGACAGAAGTCCAGGAGGAAACACGGACCAGGTGACTCACATCGTTAGCGACTCCGGTGTGAACCAGGTCACGCACAAACTTCATCACACTGCAGTTGGCGTCCCGATGGTCCAATGAGGTGGCGGCGATGGCACAGCGGATGATGTGGATGATAATGCTGCTGCCGAGTAGCGTGACAGGACTCCGCTGCACAAATCTGATCCCACACACACACACACACACACACACACACATCAGGGGAGACTGGCTTTGGTGTTTAAACAGGAAGTGGCCAGGTGACCTGCACTCACCTGGTGGCGAGTCTGAACAGGTCGTCCACAGTGTCGGGATGATTCCTCAGACCGTTGGGCTGCTCCAGCAGCTGGAAGGTCGGCAGACACAGAGCCTGGAGGAGGAGGAGGCGGAGTCAGGGGCGGAGTCAGGGGCGGAGTCAGGAGCCACATCCTCATGTTTTCTCTTCACTTGCTGCTCAACTGCAAACCTACCTGCAACATGTCCAGCAGTCCTTGTCTGCAGCCTTCCTCCATCCCATACTCATCCACCAGGATGCTGCCCAGGTACAGGAAGCAGGAGTGTGGATACACCTGGTACACGCTCACCATCTGATCCACGGGACAACAACATTCAACCCCACTGAGCATCAGCCCACAGACCACTACAGCCAGGTTCCGTGGGTCTTTCTTACCTGTGTAACCAGAGGCTGCAGTAAAGAGGCGGAGCCTTTCCCAACACATCTCACTGCAAACCTGAGGCAGCGACAACATCGCTCTACGATCCTGTTGTCAGCCTGGTGAGTGTTCAGAGTGTCCGACAGCACCGGCCAGATCTGCAGGAGTCACGCGACAGACATCATCTACAGGAGTGCTACTGTGAGTTCAGGAGTGCTACTGTGAGTTCAGGAGTGCTACTGTGAGTTCAGGAGTGCTACTGTGAGTTCAGGAGTGTTACTGTGAGTTCAGGAGTGTGACTGTGAGTTCAGGAGTGCTA
>JAFBJT010108154.1:36176-56587 GCA_016785325.1 Chascanopsetta lugubris | reverse complement strand
CACACACACACGGAGAGACAGAGACCTTCACATATAATTTCCTTATGTTCCCTTCCTCTCTCATTAAGCTACTTTTTCATGGATCTGTTGAATTGATTGAATGAAGCAACAGTTTGATCGGCAGGCCCCATGAGCTGCAGCATGTGTAACACGGAAAATGGCTTCACCTTCATATGTCGCATGGGAGCGTGGGCACCAACACTTCTCCAGAGCTTAATTAATTTACTTTTTGGAGGAAAAGTTCAATAGTTCATTACTTCAGTCAAGTCAATCATTCCGGGGCTGCTGCGCCACCAGGGCCTCCGAGAACGTTTCCTCTTATTGAGTTTGTTGGCACATGTGGCCACTTATCGACTCGCCGACATTGGACCAGTCTGTGAAAATCTGGCAGCGGATAGATGAGTGAATGAGGGAGTGAACGAGAGTGCAAGGATATGTAGTAAACTAACGCAAGAAATGGAAAATAGCTGCGCACGTGGGGAAGAGATGAGAGATGAACACACGCGTGTGCACATGAAGACACTAAAAGGCAACGCAATCATTGTGTAAACGTAAATCCAGATGCACACAGCACACAGCTGTGCAGCAGCAGCAGCAGCAGCAGCAGCAGCAGCAGCACATATTCTCTGGCAAAGTCAAACAAATGCAATCAGTGTGACCTGGATGGGAGGCAGAGTGGATCTGACATCTTGAGATGCGCTTCCCTTCTCTCTCTCTCTCTTTCCTCTATCAATTCATCTCTCTTCCCCCCGTCTTATTTAGTGTTTGTCTCAGCAGGGGTCACCCTCGAGTCCCACAACAACCCCCCCCCCACACACACACACACACACACACCTCCTGTTTGTTTCCCTCAGTCTCCACATTTGCGTTTCCTTCCCTTTAATGCGTGTCCTCTCTCTCTCTCTCTCCCTCTCTCTCTCTCTCTCTCTCTCCCTCCCTGTTTCCGCCTCCTCCCCTTGATCCTTTTGTGGACTCAGCACAGGGACCAGCCAGCGGGGGGTGGGGGCTGGGGGGGGTCACCTTACTGCCACGACAGTTTGCTTGCTGCAGAGCAGAGATGACCCCCTGAACTCTTGGGCTCTGACCCCTCTCATTCTCACTCCTCTCAGATCCGGCCTTATCTCAGCGCCGCAGCCTCTCCCCCTCTCATCTCCCAACATCTCCCTTCCAGCAGGGGTCACGCGTCGGGAGGACATAGATGGACTGGGCTGTGTTGAACTGGGACTACGCTTTCAACAAACACCTGTTCAAGAAACTGATAGGTTAGATTACAGCACCATCGAGGGAGCCAGGGATACAATTACAACCGGTTCCTCCAGAACTGACCTGGATGGGGCCGTCCTTCGTCTGCCATCAGGGTTCTTCTCCAGATACCGGAGGGTTCGTCGACTGTGCTAAAGTTCAGCTGCAGTGTGGCGAGCAATGCAAACATCCCCTGCTTCTGTGCAGAGCATTAGTGCCTCACACGGTCTTACGGTGCAGTGTTGGAAGATTGGGTGACCTCTAGAGGTGAAGTTGCATGTTGTATCCAGCACCTCACCTTCACCCTTCTGAACATGCAGGAGAGCCTATGGTAGACTTCAGTTGTCATTGAAAAAAACAAACAAAGTTTTGTATGTCCAATTTTACTGCTGTAAAAACCTGGCAGCCTCCATAGAGAGGACCCCCCCTTCATGAAAATATACATGAATGGGCTCATTACAGAGTAATAGGAAAAAATAAAACATTTAGGTGAATATGAATTCACGAAAATGTCAGTATATAATTGTTTTATTATATTCTCATAAGTGAAAAAAATGACCTAAATCTTACACACTGCAGCTTGAAGCAATATCTCTGTTGTGATCCGTCGTAAAAAGTCTGATCCATCATCTGGACTCTTAATTGTGCCGCAGACTTAGTAACTGCCGTCTCGTTCCTTTTCGTCCTTCCCCTCGTCCCCGTCCCTGAAGTGCTGACTGGAGTGTCACGGACACGTGTAACACAGGCGATGTGCACATTGTCTGCCCCGAAATGGAGGGTGTGTCAGGGATGTTCCCACGTCTGTACGTTGCACCCACGTAAAGACGTCAGTCAGTCTCTGAATTACGTTTCCGTTGTGATTTGTGTGACTCTCATGAATTGAACCACATATCAAGGTTCCAGCACCAGAGCTCCTCACCGAGGGGCAACCTCTGGTGCAGACGGCTGCAGCACAATAGGAAGTGAAACAACTTGCAGTTCATAGCGTGACCTCTGGGGGCTGACTCCAAAGGGAGCAAACCCCCATAGACTCCCATCTTGGAATGAAACCACAACCAAATTGGTCATTTTGTTACATTTTATTAACTGCACGGGGGGTGGTGGGGGTAATTTGACTCAGCACATATTTAGGGGCGTGGCCTCTTGACCGACCCGTTACGCAGCGCGGATGAGGCGACGGCAACCATGAGCCCATCCACAGCTCTGTGTGTGTTCCCGCCTCTTCACCCGTTTTTGAATGAACCGGGAACCAGATGGCGACAAGGGATTCGCCCACAGTTTGACACAAAACCGCTCCGCCCAAACCGACGGGCGAAGCCACGTCCATCTGTATACGCAGTCCATGCTCCTCACTCGCTGTCCTCCGCCTCTCGCCCACCAACACGCTGCTCCACGTTCCCAAGCCCACAGAGATAGATGGGTTCCTGTGCCTTGTACCAACAGCCGTTCCTGGTGCCATCCCTGCGCCAGCCCTGGAGGGCTTTGAACGTGTGCCAGCACTCGTACGCATATGCTGATAATCAGGAGCGTGCGCATAACCACGCTCCCTCTCACATTTAAAATGGCTGTGTGCATGTTCAGGATACCGCGCGTGCACACTGGCGGATGCGCATATGTCTTAATGGTGCTCGAGTCTTGTGTGAAGTGGGCGGCGTGCAGGCAGGCAGCAGTGCAGGCTTCAGGGACCTTCATATCTCAGTTGTTATTCATATTTAAATGTTTTTATGCTCCTTCTCTTCTGGTAATTGTGTTTGCACTTCCTGGTTACTCTTGGAAGTGGAGTCACTGAGGCGTTCTGTTGATAGCAGTCTGGTAATCGCTAATTACAAAGACAGGCACACACACACACACACACACACACATGCTCGCTTGCACACAAATGAGCAAGGCTTAAAACACTTTCTGTGGCTATTAATCATTGACATCCTGGCAACTAAATGTCCTCGCGGTGCTAAATGGAAAACAGCATCTCAGAGATCACGTGTAGGTTCATAATAGGAGTAAGTTATACACAATGGGCAAAGATCAGCACATGGGATATTGGTCAAATCTGGATCGTCAGGATAGTTTTACGTGACACATCTTAAGTGTTAGACTTAAACACTGTGCTAGGAGGAGCTTGTAGTGGAGGTTAAATCTAATGCTCAGAGGTTTGGAGGTGTTCCTTTTGCATGGCCAACAACCTCCTGCCTCCATCTGAGGCGTACTGCTCAAACGCTGGTCTCTGATTGGTTCTTGGTTTAAACCGGAGTTCCGGGGCTAGTGAGTCAGTAAAAAGGCTGAAAACTCAGACCCGTGCCTCCCCAGTCCATCCCAACTCATAATGCAGCAATCTGGATGTTCCAGGGAGATGGTGGCAATGCCTCAGTGTGATTCACTATACGATTGGTTTGGAAGTGAGTGATGATAATGACCTTTCCTCTGTGTGCGGTGCTGTGTGAGAGTAATGACCTTCACTTTATCAACTTATCTGTGTGTTTCTTTCTCACCCATCCCCTTCTCATCCTTTGACAAATGTAAATCTGGGAATAACTTAGGGTGTGTATTCCAGCCCCATATTGCAGTATGAAACAGTTTGGATGTTGCAGGTGTGATAGAATGTGTGTGTGTGTGTGTGTGTGTGTGTGTGTGGATGAAAACCAAAGCACTGAACCTTACCTGAGGTTGTTGTGTTTTGACTTATGCAGCATCTCTCTCTCTGCACACCTGCCTGTCCTCCTGTGGTGGTTCTGGTTTTAGTTTTTCTTCCTGAAACTTTCAAATGGTCGACAGGAGCTGAGCTATATGAACTTAAAGGAGTCACCAGGGCCAAAGAGGCTGTAACAGCAAGCTTTTCAAAGAGGCAGGACGGGGTCCACCACATTAACTGTGGTTCTTGTTCATCTTTAATGCCATGAAGGTGCAGTGTGTAGGATAGGGTGGCCTCTAGAGGTGACATTGCGTGTAATGTATGGTAGACTTCAGTCGTCATTAAAGCTCAAAAGATGTTTAATAACATCATTATTGATACACAATAATGGGCTCATTTAAGGGTAATAGAAAAAAGTAAAACATTCGGTTGATTATAAATTCATGAAAATGTCACTATGTAATTGTTTTGTAATATATTTAGAGGAGACAAAAATGACCAAAATATCACACACTTCAACTTTAATTTGTATGTATATTATATTTCACCAAATATGTGATCTACATTCAGGGATTACTGCATTCCAAACCTTTGTTGTAATATCTTTTTAAGCAGCCAGCTCATATGGTCAATATATGCTGTATTCTCCATACAGCAAACATCATTACCATGCGCAGGAAGTAGTAAATGGGCTGCAATGATAATCATTTCTAATGGAAACAAGCCACTGCACTTGGCACATATCCCCTCCACTACTCTCGGTCTCTTATCGTTCCTGTGATGTGGTGTTTGATAACAACCGCAGAGTTTTCATCTCTTTATTATCTTGTTTTTCTATAGAAGCGCACATGAAACAGAGGAAGTAGTTTTGAACCCTCCTCACTATCACAATTAGCAAACACTGTTCTTTAATTTGTCTTAATAAAGATGCGCAAAACACAATCAGAGACAGAGTTCATGCCTGTGTTAAGGTGTCTCGTGGGAAAGTTTAGATTATTGCACTTTATCCATATCAAGAGAAATGTTCAGGCGTAATGAGACAAACATATCCTCCCTCTGCATATAAACATATCTCTTTGTTTTGTATCTTCCTGTTCCTCCTCCTCCTTCTTCTTCAAACATCCTGCTTTCCGGCAGTGACATTTGTGGAGGTGGTTTTTAGATGGTTGTCCCGTCCCCGAAGAGCAATGTGTCATCAGATTTTTTTCCATCTGAGTGAATGGCCATGAAATGTCAGATGAGAGTACAGATAGATGAGTGGTTGAGGCTTAGAGGCCTGGAGAGACAATCTTTCACTCTGCTGCATCCAAAAGAGCTAAACTTCATTGGCCTGTGACGGGTTCCCAATAAAAATGGAACTCGGTTACTTATGGATATTTTTTTTATGAGGCATCATCTTTTATAAACACAGTTGTGACACAGTTTTCTTCAAATGACCTGAGCTGTGGACATGCATTTTCAAACACACTAAAATAACTAAAATAACTCATTCTAAATTGGTATTTGACCGGAGTAGAATAGTGTTATGGTGAGACTAATTGCATGTAGTCTAGCAGCAAGCAGCTACTATTTATTTATTTCATGGACATTGTTTTTATTCATGTAAAATATCATATTTGGATATTGTTTGTGCAGAATGGTGAAGATATTTGTTGGATTTTCATCATGTCTCTAGAATTGGAATAGGAAGCATAGAATACATGTATAATTCAAAAAAGTAGATTCATAGATTTCAACATTCAACCAACTTATTTAACTCATTCAACACGTTCTCTAATGCAGGATTTGATTCTATTGAACTCAATGAAATACTATTTCAATAGTATTTTAACTTATTTAATTGTTGTTTAACATTTCATGTGTCATATTCTCTGTCATCACAAATGTGTGATGTCTCAGGAGACAGTGTCGCACCATCTCCTGTGAACAAATCTTATTTTGATCTTGTGTCACCATTAATCATAAGTGACTTGATTGGGTCTAGAACCAATTTCTTATCTTGAAAAACCAAAACAGTATAGAGGTATATTTTCAGATTCAATCTCATAGGTGGTTTTCCTCAGTGTGACTTGTTGCTATTGAAGGGAGCAGCAGTAGCTCTCCATGGTGCTGAAATATTCCCCTGTAAACTGATGACACAGATCAAAGCTTTGCTCCATAATTAGATATAATGCAAAACAATGATTCATATCAAAAGGTCGATCATTAAAAATGGTGGGTCTTTTTCCACTGTTTCCATCACCTCATGACAATAACTAGTGTTCCTACTCTCTGCTCTTTTAGCTTGTTTGCTCCCAACATGGACATTTAGTGCTTTTCTTTCGGCCTCTTTTCACAGAGTTACACTCGTTCATGTCTGGCGTCAAGTAAACACATAAAACCCACACTAACATTGAATTCACTGCCTCCTGCAGCAGCAGGTGATTTAGGTCCCAGAGGGTCAGTTCACCACCAGGGAGGCTGGTCCTAACTGAATCACTTACAGGCGGCATCTTAAGGGAACATTGCAGAGGAGTCCTTTGGGATTTTGGTCTGTAAATGCAGACCCAACCTTCAGTGCTTCATCCGTCTCTGTCCTCCCCCTTTCCCTCTCTAAAGAGAAATTTCCTATCCTGAAGATGGGCCATCAATAAACATGGCGTTACCATCATGCTGCACATACCGTACATTAAGGCGGTTTATGATCCACAAAGTGAAAACAAATTCCAGCGATCAATATTCACCCAGCCCGGGGCAGTTAATCTCAAGCTTGTTGCACAGATGGTTTGCAGAGCCCCTTTAACATAACAGGGTTTAAGGTCAAACCAGATATATATGCGGCCGCACTGTGGATGGTTCATTTATTTTGCTCATTCATGATGTATTTGCATCCTGATGGTTTCACATCAGCTCGTTCACGCATAAAAAAAGATGCTGTTTATCTGTCGCTCTGCACGTGGCCTCTGTCTGGGTCTGGTGACTGTCCTCTTTTGGAAGGCCAGGAGGTTTCCACATCTGTCCCTGGATAATGGGAATTGGTGCCAAAAGGATCCTATAAAGTCATTTAATCCACACGCAGAGTTGCTAAATCAGCAAAACGGCCTGTACTTGCCCCCGGATTGTAAGAGAACACACCAGCTCACACCAATTCATTATGGAAACGCCAACTTTCTAACTTCTCAGATAATTGTGATCAACTCAGCCGTGGCCTCACTTACTCATGAGGCTCAAGGATTCAGCTCTGGACAATGATTCCAATTGGTCGGTGTTAAATTGTCTTTTTGTGGAGGGGGTGTGGGGTCAGCTCAGATTTAAAGGGTGGTGCTTTGCTCCTCTGACCTGAAATGACGTGACCTGCCATCATCACGAATCCGTTTGTCTGTCAGCCCTCACGCCATCTCAGCTACAACCATCCATCACATGAGTCCACACTCCTGCTCAATAACCTCCCATCCATCCTCCCCACACTTTATTAATATAACCCACAGAGACCCGGCCCTGCTCTGATGGGATGCGACAACCCTGACCGAGGACTGACCTGGCGGGCCCACCTGACCCACCTGACCTGTTTGTTTATGTCAGTCTGTCTGTGTGTGTGTGTGTGAGTGCGCCAAGGGGCAACCTCTCGTGCAGAGACAGATGAGGCACAATAGGAAGTAAAATAACTTGCAGTTCATAGCATAACCACTGGGGGCTGACTCCAAAAAGGGAGCAAATCCCCATAGACAACTTCAGAGGTGAATGATGTTTAAAATCTGGTACAAACTTTGGTTTCAATCAGTCACATGTTTTCCCATGACAGCTGTATGGGGGTGAATTTTCTTTCTAACTCGTTTATTTTTATTTTATGGACAGTTGAAATTGTGCACATTTTAGGGTGTGGTCTCTTGGCTGACACCCGAGCCAACCTGTTAGGTACCGCGGATGAGGGGACGGCACTACGAGCCCACCCACAGCTCCGTGTGCGTTCCGCCTCTTTGCCCATGTTTGAATGAACCAGGGGGAGTTTGGATTCGGCAAGACGGCGACAAGGGATTCGCCCACAATTCGACACAAAACCACTCCGCAGAAACCAACGGGTGACGTCACGGAAGCTATGTCCATCTTGGTGTCTATGGTGTGTGCAGAAACCGCTTGTGCATAATCCAGATGGGAAGGAAAGAAAGAAAATTCATCTAACCTGGCTTATTGCATGCACTCACACGCACGTGCACAGCCTCACACCACTTATTGGAGCTTTCTGTCTTTAACGTGCGCGGGCCCGAGCCCGGCTGTATCTCAGTGCCACGTATAATGGCTCAGAGATGGTATCATCAGAGACGGACTGGCTTGACTAAATGGGAGCGGCAAATTGACTGTAGTATTAAGAGAGAAGAGCCTCTATCTGGCGATCTGATAGGATCCCATTAAAGGAGGCTTGCAGATGAATATGATTAGCTTTTCATTCCTCCTAATGGAAACATCTTCAGAGGAGGAGGAGGAGGAGGAGATGAAATGTTTTGTAGTGATAGGGCCTTTGTTCCACTGATAGAATTGTTATTGCCTAATTTGGGTAGAAAGGCCATTAAAGTTCCTGGAGGAGACGATGGATGTTCTCTGTGAGTACACTCTCGGTTATGGCCGTGGACCAGCGGTTCACTGTGTGTGGGCACTGCCTCGTGGTTTTATTGATGCAACATCCACTCTTCACTTAAATGGCCTCGTATTGGGATCATATCAGCAGAAATGTGTGACTAACGAGGACCAGGATTCATCTCTTGTTTCGGCCTCTTTTGTCACCAGCTGTGGATTTTGTGTGTGTGTGTGTGTGTGTGTGCACGCATTCTACCACTCTGCATTTTTACCATTTCCAACGGAGGGTGACAGAAGTGCTTAATTAGATTATGAAACTACAATCGTGACAACTTCTTAAGCAGATTATTGTTCATTTATGGAGAGCCTCGGGGGAACTGGGCGCCAAGTCTTCAAATAACAATCACGGCTTCTCTCTGTGATCTGTCAGACTCAATGAATTTGATGAGCAACACGTTCCCGTATATCTGCAAGACTCATACATTCCAGGCATTGATAGTTTTCCTCCGGCTGTTTAATGTCATTATAATTCAAAGAGCCTTATTTTCACTCATTTCACTGCTGCATACACGGAGCCCACAGCAGCAGAGCACCACTAACATGAATGAAGATGTAGGTTCTTTTATATCATTGTTAAAACTTTGTCCACAATAAACGTGATGGAAGTGTACGGCTCTGCATGAACAACATGTCGGCACTTTATAAAGGTCGGGTGATTGATGGTGCAGAGAGCTGAGGGGGTGGCATATTGTTTTATAGGCCAACGTGGACGTTGTGCTGCTTCCCTCAGTACAACTGGTGGGATTTTTTGCATGACTGTAATAATAATAATAATAATAATAATAATAATAATGATAATAATAAATAACAACAACACTCATTAACTGACATTGATGATTTTTAAGTGTAAATGTGATCATTCAAAGTTAAAAGACCCACTGTCACATACGCTTAATGTCACCATGACCGTATAACGACATCTAATGTCCTGAAAAGGTAAAGTCACTTCCCAGGAACTGTGTTATGAAAGCTTCAAAATTCACAACTTTTATTATCAACTGATATTTAGATTTCATGACAAAAAGTTGAAATGTCAAAGGCTTCTAATAACCACAGATCTCATTTCAGCGAGACTGTGTAAACAGAAAATGTTAGCATGCTAAGTTCATTTGCATTTAATGACTCCTGCTACACTCATTTAGCAAATGCACTTAGGGAATCATGTGATCAGTACTTTGGCACTTAGTGTATAAATAGACAAAAACATGTGTGTCCTTGACAACAACAAGCAGTACAGTCTACAAAGAAAGAGAAAACGGGCGAAATGAATGTCATTTACTACAGTTTGGAATCAGTGAAATAGATTCAAATATAAAAAGAAATTACCAGTTGCCTGAAAACAGCAACTACTGGTATATGATACACACACACACACACACACACATATATATATATATATATATATTCACCCTAACTCTGCTGTGTGACCCCATGGGAGTCAGGTTGTGCATGTGCACATATGCCTGGCGGCAGCAGCAGGTTGCCTGACTCGATCCTTGCTCTCCCAGGTCCACAGGGGCTGATCATGTACATTACAGATGCATCCGGGGGCAAACGCCCAACACCCGCTCCATCCGTGTGCTGTTACCATTCATGTGGAAACATGCAGCTCCATCTCTCACACACATGGTGAAGAGGGATCGATGGTAAAGTGGGAGCGATGGATTTTTTTTCCTATGATCACGGATCAGACTTGAATATATCTGTGAATACAAAAAGTACTGATCGTGTTTTGTCGACGCCAGACATCTGTTGTTCCTTCATGTCGCATTTTCCTTCAATCCTCAAAGTCACTCAGACAACATTTGAATGGAATCTTGTTGCTCAAATTGAGGGGGAGGGGCCAGAAAGTCTGAGAATATGTTACGCTGGGAAAACTTAAAGGCCATTCTCTTTGCCATCCGACTCTTCTAATACATTCAGTGGTACCTCTTGTTGAGCTGGAAAACAAGAACAAATGACCTGCTCTTTTTACTCATGAATAATAAAATGAACACCATTAGACATAAAAGTTTGCTTTTACAACAAGTCACGCTCATGGTGCTGTTCAGGTTGTTATCCTCTCATGTCTCCTCTTTTCCTCCTGCAGTGCAAATTCGTTCTTTGGAGAAAGAGAGAGAGAGAGGAGATTTCTAATGTCGTTACTGTAATTGTGTTGTCTGTCTCTGTGCTGGATATGGAGATTGTTTTTTGACTTGCAAATATCTCAGATTAAATTGGGCTAAATGACTTTTGGGAAATGTTGCTGGCATTCAATCCGCCCTCCCCTCCCTCCCCTCCCTCCCTCTCCTCTCCAAAGGTTAATAGTACATCGCCTCTTAGTGAATGAGTGAGTGAGCCTCATTGCTCCATTTAGGCAAAGAGGAGGGTTTAGTATCTGCCTGCCACTCTCCTGGGGAGAGATAAAGGGGGGGGGGGGGTCAAAGGTCAAGCTTTACTGTGGTGCGCATGAATGAGAGCAGCCTTTAAAAGAAGAGGAAGAACAGATGGGCAGGAAGCAGCATTGGCTATAGACAGTATGTTTATGTGAAGCCTGTTTGACACGTGACCTCAGGAGGATGTCTGCAGAATTAGGTCTGGACTCATTGAAGTGAGAGATGAGGAGGCAGGTGGAGGAAGGATGTAATGTTTTACGTCTGTGGTGGAGATGGTTTGTTTATGTTGCCGCAAACTCTGAACGTTTTTGACCATATCTTCCTCATGCATCATCATCATGTCATTCACATGGGCTCCTACAGACTTTCTGTTTAAACTCTCAAGGCGCTCCTCTGACAGAGTCCACAGACCAGTGCATGGCTGGAAACACTGAGGCTGCAACAACCGATTGATTGTAGTGATTATCACTTCACCCACTAGGGGGCAGTAATGCACCTTGACGCTACTTTGGTTCAAAACAACAACAACAACCACCAAAAAATCAATGCCTATAACATGGCTCTTAACTGATGCATTTTGAACTACAATGCACTTCTTCATAGCGTATCGTGTTCATGTTTTTATTTACAAGGTCCTCGCAAATAATCCTCAGATAATCTGCCGGAGATGACTAAATGTGGCGTCAGTCTTTTTCTGTGACTCATCGGTTTATTGAAACCAGCCAACAAATGCTTTGATCATTGTTGTTAACCCTTGAAAACAAACGTCAGTGTGACGCACAAAGAGGAGCTTCCAGCTTTCACTGAATCCCCCCCCCCCCCATCTGCTCTCACAGCTACGGAGACATGGTCCCTAAGACGATTGCCGGGAAGATCTTCGGTTCGATCTGCTCTCTAAGTGGGGTGCTGGTAATCGCCCTGCCCGTCCCCGTCATCGTGTCCAACTTCAGCCGCATCTATCACCAGAACCAGAGAGCGGACAAGCGGCGGGCGCAAAAGGTTCAGGTGAGCACAGTTTTATTTACATCCAACTGGGCCCCACAGGGTCGGACCTCCACAACTCCGGCCCAGAGGGGGAGCACTGGCCAGACGATGGGAGTCCGCAGGGTCCACGTGTTCCATAAGACTAATGATGGTGTGTGTGTGTGTGTGTGTGATACATATTCACTTATATCACATTCCCATTAAAAGGATGCAAGGGATAAATATTCAGTGAGTCTCTTCACATTTTAATGGCCCCGGTCCCTTGACTTGCATAAAGAAACCATGACCTTTTTCCCCTTAGTGCTGCATAAATCACTGAGCTCCAGAGGAAGATCTCCCTCTGACTCACCGTCAGAAAAACACTGATGTCATGCTTGCATTTTTCTCTGTGCCAAACTTAAAGGTGCAGTGTGTAAGATTTGGTGACATCTAGTGGTGAAGTTGCATGTTGCCTAAACCTAAACTCATTCGTCATTGAAACTCTGAACCACTCTGGGCTACTGTAAAAACATGGCGGCCCTCGTAGAGAGGACCCACCCCTCACGTAAATGTACAGTCATGGTGCCAAAAAAAATTACCAAAATCTTACAAATTGCACCTTTAAAGTACCACATCCAGGCTGGGCACTCTTTTTGAAAGACATTTTTCCAGTGTTCCGAGCTCATCCAGCGGTTACAATTCACAACTCATAAAATATGTCTTTTGAAATGAAAACACACACTCGGGGACATCATGTCCATCTTCAGTTCGTTCATGTGGGCTCCTCATGGTCCGAGGTCAGTGTGACCTCACACCTGCCCTTGTGAATGTGTTATACGAAGAACCGCCACAAGGGACCGACACAAACACACGCTCAAGGTCACTGCGACTTCACCAAGACACAATGATTTGGAAGAAAAACACAGACTCTGAACAAAATCTGCTCCTGTGACACAATTACACATAAACGTCTCATAAAGTTATCGAACGTACAAAAAGGTCAACTTTCAGCAGCTCTGGCCACAGCTCGTCCCCATAACGGAGGAGCAGACTGTGTGAGACGGTTCCCCGAGACGTGATGGGTTAGCAGCGGCGTGCGACTGCGAGGAGCAAGTCGTTTAATCCTAACAACACATTGTCTTTGTTACACATACTGCGGTAAATCAGGTTTAATGCGAGTATAAATTCAAAGTTCGCCATAAAATAGTCACATTTCAATGATGTAAAGCCATCGGGGTAAAACCGTCACGTTCTTACGTGAATCAAGATAAAACATGACGAGGATCCCGCCCACACAGTCTTACAGGAACAGATGGGCAGATTTTTTTTTTTTTTTTAAATGTCCATGTAAAAACAGGAAACTCATCTGAACCAAAGTATCTCTTCAGCTCCAATACTCTCACCCGTTATCTTTCCCACTGTCTTTAAGCCCTGAAATGCTTGTCAGAGGAATTTTAAATGAGCAGCGTTTCCCCCCCTCCTCTCTTCTCGTGAGGAGATTTTCTTTAAAAATCGAAAAACACGTACGAGTGGATTATGTAAACTTCTCTTGTATGCATCCGTGGAAGCTGTAAAGATCTTATCTTCCGTGCGGTGAATAGTTCAGCCTGCACAAAGCAACGCGCAGGAAGTGCGTAATGGGTAAAATGGGAATTTATCAAACTCTCCTTTTTTCCTCCAGCTGAGACAGATGATTACAAGCGTGATTTCATTCCTTTATATAGATATATAATTGCGCACTACATTTATTTAGTAGAAGTAGTTCTGCTTTACTTGGTCTCCAGTGTTGCGGCAAAGAACAGTGTGAACACCTCTGCAGTCTCACACAAGCTGAGCTTTAACTCACTGTGGTGGGCGATGCAGCGCGTGACCTATGTGTGTTCAAAGCATCCTGCAGTTCAGTAAACACATAACATCCTCTGCAGCTGGAATTTACAGAAACCAGCCGTCAGTACGTTTGCCACAATTAATTTTTCCCCAACATGGTTTAGCCCCACGACCACATTGTTGTTGTGTTCTAAACCTTTTTTTTTTTATTGCTGCAGGAGAAAAAAGGAATAACAAGACTTTGAGCTTTCAAAAGAACCATGTTGTTGTTGTTGTGAGTCCACACCTCAAGCTCAGGACCAACATCAGCAGGCACACATACACACACAGATACACGTGCATTTGTGTGTGTGTGTGTGTGTGCCGACACAAACACACTGACACACATTTTCAGACGGTCTCTTTCATCGCTCTCGTTCACACCGCTCTCCCCGCCAAGCCTCTTCCTCGCTCACTCCTGCACCTCTGCCTTCAGCTCCACTGCTCCATCTCCATCCACCCGTTCCTCCCCCCACCCCCACACCTCACCCCACCCCCTCCTAACCTCACCCTTCCCGTGATTACCGCCATCCATCTCTGTGCCCGCTCTCCGGTCGTAGTTTAAACCCGTTTAAAGCCCCATAGATCGACCGTGGCCTGACCGCCGCCCGGTCTTAACTAACCGGAACCTTGTCTGCCAAGTCAGACTCTGGCGTGAAGCAGCCGAGTGTGTGGGGGAGGAAGAGGGGGACGCAGAGAGGGCGGCGGGAGAGAGCGTCGGAAAGTTGAGCAAATGATCTAAATAGAAAAGGAGGTTGGAGCAGATGAGATGTTTGGGCTGTTGACAATGTTGTCCCTGACAAGGAGGGAGGCTCCAGAGGAGGCGAAGGGGGGTGGGAGTGCAAAGTGGAGGGGGGAGGGGGGGGGCAGCAGATGATGTGCATCCTAATTATGTGTTCTTTCCTGAAATAGCCTTCACCCAGATGAGGTGCTGGCTATACACTAAGTGTGTGTGTCTGCTTATGTACACATGTGCATCTGTGTGTAGGTTGAGACGCGCACGTGCATCCGCTGTACTTCCTGCCAGGCCTGACCTTAGTCTGCAACACCCCCCCTCCCCCCGCCTCCCCCCTCCAGCAGACTTAACCAGCCTGTGTAGCACGACATTGTCCTCGTCATTAAGCAGCACTGAACCTCTCCTTCAGGTACTCCAATGCCTCCTCGTCTTGCATGTGGTGAGGTCAGCGGTTTGCTGAAGCACCCATTCACCCAGCAGATGGATCTGCACCCGTTTTATAAACAGCGTGACTCAACACTTCATCACAGCCTTCGCCGTCATAGTCCACCTGGATACCTTGATCCCCCCCGGAGAGCGACTAATGGCAAATCAAGGTCCGTGTGGCCAAGGATAATTATGACGATGATGCACTTTTGCAATTGAAACATTGTTGAAATGTGCCGCCTTTGATTCAACCACAGGGTTCAGTGTTTCCATGCATTTAAGCTCATGGGATCATCGTGTATTGAATTTACAGCTCGATGCGCCGGATATTATGTGATTTCACATCCCATGTGGTGAGAACATAAACAACAGATTCGGAGGCCTGTGATGACCTGCAGACAAACAGAAAGCTTGATGATGATGACGGCGTTCATGTATTTCATTCATGTTCCCACCAGTCTTAATTTAAGCACAAGTGTTCTTTTCTGGACCTCCTTTAAAAAAACACTTCGAACGTCAAGTGCTTTCGCGCACGGACATTAACATAAGTGCCACTCCATCAGACATGTATGACAAAGAGCAGGCAGAGGGTCCTGGGGAGCAGGACCCAGGTCTCACTTTCAACACACTCAGGCTGGAATTATTCACCATCTAGGTCGTCACTCAAGAGATCAGGCCAGAGCTGTTTCCATGTAACAGGACCGGTCTAAACACAGATCAGCATGAACCACACTTCAAGTTCACACTTCACATTGACAGTTTATATAAAAAACTTTTTTTTTTTTTTTTAAACACGAAAACAAAGAACTGAAGAAAATATGTTGACACACTGTGTGTGCACAGGCAGAGGTTGTGGCAGGGAGTGAGGGTGGGAGCCTCACCTTAAATACTCAGGGAAGGGGCGGAGCTAAGACGACACAGGTTCGAGTGATCGGGGAGGAATGAGAGAGGTGATCAGGCATAATGAGGCTCACCTGGTGAGCCTGGAGGAGGAATGCAGCAGGTGAAATAATCAACACAGAAACCCTCACCAATACCAAACAAGACCGATAAACATTATGTTATTATATTATCCACATATACATGATGTTTAATTTATCCTTATAACCATCACTGTGTACGACAGTGATGGGGATCACAAACACACTCACAATATGATGAGATGTGTGATTCATGGCCCATAATAACAACAATATCATGGTAATGTGATGATACAATATTTGACTTTCTGCAAAACTGTTTTATAAAAAAAAAGAACTGAAGAAGAATAAAATATGCGCTTTAAACTCCTGTCGTCAAAACGTGATGAAAGAATGTACACAAATAGATATTGTCATGTCATGGCATGTGTTCAATCCAATGTAAAATAGATATAAATTATTTATAAATATTAGTGTTAGTCCATCAAAAATTGTATTTTCAATGAATCAGGATGAGGAGATATAATATTCTTTCATATATTATGGCTCAACCCTAGTGTAAGGTAACATTAGCACATGTGTAACAATGATAAGACATTCAAACTCCTGTTCTTTACAATCTGTTTTTTCTGCTCTATATCTGAAACGACGAACCCAAAATAAATAGAGTTTATCTTCACCGTTTATCTCAGTAGACTTGGTCTCATAATGAAGCTAAGACCAATGCGATTACTACAGAAAAAAAGGAAGAATCACGATATGTGTTCATAGAATAAATCAGAATAAATTCATCTGGAACACAGTATCATTTTTTTTATTTTATCTCCGCCTGAACATTATTTAGAGTTAAAACCACATTTGAATCATGGGATAGTAGCTCACTATATCTAGGAATGAGTAAAGTAGTATGTGGTGACTAACTGTGCAAAACTAGATCGTAAACCTGAGCAGTTTTATAGATGTTAAATCACATGTATGTCCAGGTGGAACCACCATATTTGCCATTTGAACTTTCTTAGGTAGAATTTCTCGGGAATGAATCATGTTTCATTTCGGTGGCGATGCTTAGCTGAGTTTTTCCTCTTCTTTCTAGTTGGCTACACGTTAGGATTGCTGCTTCCTAGCATGCGCATAGAAAGTCTCGCAGACCACCTGTACAGGGGGCGCAACCCGGTTTCATTCGGAAGAGGTATGATTGGGACAAGTCATAGAAAACTATTGTAATGAAACCTGAAATTAACATTACATCCAGTATTTACATTGCAGGCTCACCGGTGTCACCTGTAAACATGCAGACGGGTGAAGTTGGTGCCTCTCAGTTCCACCTTCGGAATCAAACAGAAAGTCTTCAATCAAACTTGAATTCAGTTGTAACCTTGTTGACGGTCGATCCATATTTCTGTTGGAAACCGAAATATATCAAAAACTCTCAGATTAACTTTGAGCTCCCACAGGATGAATCCTAATGACCTTCTTCGCTCCCCTCTTCCTCCTCTTCACCACCAGAAAAAACACTGCTAAAAGCTATTGTGTGTAATACCCGAAAGGTTGATGCTGCTGTTGCATTCTTGGTTTTCAGACGTTTACTTTTGAATTTTGCGGCGAGTGAAATAGATTTTATTTGCCCTTTGCAGCCACTGATATCGACACGCGTTGGGCTCGGCTCGTATTCACTTCATGTTCTCGGACTCATGGCTCCGCGGGCGGCGTCTGTCAGGCCATAAACCCCAGTGTGGATGCTGTATGAGATTCCAATTATCATTGCACGGGCCACTCTTCACCTGCCGATGACAACTATCTCATGTAAACCCCATTCATAACATGTATCGCCCTTTAATGCTCTGCAGCCTGAGTGGAACGCGACCCTCTCAGCCATTAACCACCTCCATTTAGCAGGTGTGGCCGCTCATCTAGCATCGCCGAGCGCCATGTGTCCGGCGCCCATTACCTGCACGCGGTCGTACTTCACAGGAAATCCATTGTCCCTCCGACCGTTTCTGAGAATAAGGTTATGTTTAACTGAGAGTAAAATGGGACGGCCATTACACGTTGCCTTTCACAGTACTTTAACTCCGCCGGGGAGCGGACGGAAGGAGAGGGAGGGGGGGATTATTACAGGCAGAAAGTGCAGCATTGCTCCCTCAGCGTTTTTCAACCATCCCCCTCCTCCTCCTCCACACACACACACACACACACACACACACTTTACCCCATCCACATCCATCTTCGTTCAGGTCTAATTGTTTGCTGTTCTGTGCTCCCGTTACAATTAGCCGTCCATCTGCGTGGTGCGAGGGGAGACGGCACCTGATGTGTCTCGCTGCACAGGAGAGAGAGAGAGAGACGGTGCCACAGCGATGCCACAAGTAGCCGGTGTGTGACCGAGCCGTCTCCTCCGTCCTGCCTCCTCCTCTCCACGGTTCGTTTTTACAGTGAGTGAAACACAGACAGACAACGAGGTGGAACCGTGTCCGGTCTGCAGGGGTGACTCCTTCTGTTTGCCCGGCGGAGCTCATTCGCACGGAGGCGTTGATATCCTCAGGTAGGCCCTGTTACAAATTCGGAGCATTGCGCCTTTAAGAGGCTGAGATTGAAATGGCGAATCACAAAGGGCGAGAGATAGAGAAGGATTAGAGCGGAGGGGAGGAATTAAGATGAGCTGAACTAAGTGTTCCCATTGTGGACCGCTGGCTCTGTCTCACTGCCGCTCTGAGTCTGTGTGAAAAGCTGGATTGGTTTTAACTTGAGCTCTGGCTGCCGAGGAGATTTAGTGAATTAATGTCAGACTTTTGGAGCCTTCAAAGCAAATTTTATTTTATTTTATTTTTTTGGAAATCAAAGTATATTCAGTATTTACCTTGTGAGACGTTCCGCAGCAGCTGTGTCTTTGTTTTTCTGGATGTTCTCCAGAACTTTTCCGTCCCCCCTCGGAGTAAACACCTCAGATAAAGTGGAGCCGGCTGATGGGAGCTTTCTCCTGCGTCCCTGTAAACCAGGCGGCTACAGCGGATTGTTATCACAATTTGAAATAATGACTCCCACCCTTTGAGGTTGAGCTTCTTCCCTTTTAGTCCCAAGGTGCCGAACGAAGCGCCACACAAACAGCTTTGTTCCTTCTGCCGTAACTTAGCTGAACAAATCCAGGTGACATTTGCACATTTACCATCCTACCTCATCGTTTATTTACTGTTTTGTCATTTTTCCTGCGGTTTCACACCTGCCTTCACTCTGCTTTTACCTCATGGAATGGTTGGAACGTGGTGTTCTTTTAATTATCATAACTGAGCCTTTTTTAGTTTTGATGAGAGCATAATTCATCTGTGTTGTCGTTGAAGTGGTTTGTGATTGATTGGGTGGCCTATTGTTTTCGTTTGTTTACTGTAAAACAAATCTACAAATAAAGTGACCCGAACCTGAACCTGAGCCAGTCACAAGACGAGAGATCCAGACTGAAAACAGAGGGGCCGTATAAATGAAGAGAAAATGTAAACGTTTACAGATGTGATCGGAGGCGTTTGCTGACAAGGCCGACAGACCTTTCCTGAATGTTGTGTGAGTGTGACCTGCACAGTCTCCCGCTGTCTCCTTCACGCGTGACAGTGTCCAACAGTCTCCAGACATCACGTCTGAAAATAGCCATAATGTCAGTGCGAGTGAACGTGTGTTCCAACCTTACGAAACCGAAACCATTGCATTGTATAACGGGGACTTTTTGTGATTTTTGAAAACAAACACAAAGTGGTGACGTGGTGCTTGAAAGCATCGTTCCCTGAGTGCCGCCACTTCCTGATACAACATTCATGCTCTCTACATCGAAGCGCGTCTGTCCCATTTACGTGAAGCCGCCGGTGTCACACAGGGGGACAAAACTTTGATCGTTTGACGGCAGACTTTTCTATAATTCATCGAAATACATAGGACGTTCATTACCCCCTGTGTATACGGCACAGAACGGGGCTCTTTGATCAAGCGTGGCGGAATGTATAGCTCTCATTGTTTGTTTCCCATTACTGTTCCCGTCTCGGTGAACATTTCAGCCTCCACCTTTATTCTACCAGCCGGCGCTTCTCCGCGCTCTGACAGGACATTTCTCTGTAGACGGAGCAACCGTTGTCCTCCCACATAGCGAAAAGTGAAATTTCTGTCGGTCGCACTTCATGAACTTCACTCTGGCTGGAGGGGGACACGGAGGCAACCGAAACAAAAACAAGCCCTCTCCCTCCCTCCTGCCCCCTTTTCCTCTAAATCATCTCACTATTGTTTTTCGCCCTTCGCTCGCAAGGTTGAAGTCAAAAGGTCTCGGCAGCTTTGCGCTCAGAGTGTTTCGCCCTCCTCTAGACAATCGATAAAGTCGTCTGCACATCGCAGGGAAAAAAAAATCCCAAACAAAAAAAAACGGAGGGATGGAGTGATGTTGACAGGGGACGTCACTGAGGGAGGTCAAGAGTTGTGCTGTCCCTGCAATGTAAAGACAAAGTCCTAAATACCAGCGTGACGGCAGTTTGTCTCTATGTCCCTCTGATCTGGAGTTGGGCCGAGGTCAAACCAGCTCTGGCGCCGAGGGAGGAGGAGCTCTGCCCCGACCGAGGTGTCGGAGATCTCCTTCACAATCAATCCCGTCCTTCGTTCGCTGTTTTCTGACA
>JAFBJT010108154.1:31176-33676 GCA_016785325.1 Chascanopsetta lugubris | reverse complement strand
GCAGGACATGTTCTTAACATCCCCTCCATTACCCCGGCGCTGCCTGGCAACCGGCGCCGCCGCAGTCACGGGGTCCCGTTTGCACGACGGCCCCGGAGAGACGATCCCACTGGCCCCAGCACAATGTCAGAACATAAAGGGAGGGGAGGGGCGGGGAGTGGGGTGGGGTGGGGTGGTGGGGGGGGCTATCCCCAAGGCCTGCGGGATTGCTGTGTCAGCACAAATGTACACAGAGGTGTCAGAGGTGTGGGGGCAGGCAGAGCCGGGGAAAAGTTATCAAGAGAGAGAGATGGGTTTGCGCTGCGTGTGATGCAGAGGACGGTGGGCAGCCTCATCTCCCCTGGCCCCTCCCCCCCAAATCTCAGCAGTAGCGACCCGCATGTCAGCAAACATCGTCCTGTTGTAAATGAGACTCATGTCGGGGGGAACGGGCTTGGATCACGTCACATGATCCTGCTTCTCTCTGAGCCAGGTGTGCGTGCCCGGCTCTCCATGTGGTCCCAATATACTAGTATGCTAATGTTTACCTATGACGACGAGGCGTGCGCCGTTTAGCGCACACGGAGATGTGCAAACACAGACCCGCACACTCAGTTAACCCCCTCCCCTGCGGTGCACGGGGGGGGGGGGCCCGTCTAAATGAGCTGTGTGCCTGCTCATCACTTACACAGCTCGCGCTACCAATTTCACTTCAATGAATCCATCATTCTATTTTTAAACCGCAGAAAGTGAAGCAGCAGCGGCAGCGCACACACACACACACACACACACACACACACACACACACACACACACACACACACACACACACACACACACACACACACACACACACACACAAACATACACACACAAAAACATACAGACCGGCACACACACATACACACACATGCACAGATCTCGACTTTGATGAGAAAATGGCAGGCCTCATGGGAATAAGTGCCTCAGATTATACTGTCCTGTAAAAGCGGTCATTTCGCCAACAGCGACACGTTTATTTAGACTCATTACGGCGTTTTCCTACTCACACACACACACGTCACACACACACACACACACACACACACACACACACACACTCACACACACACACACACACTTACTCTCTCTCTTAACTTATACTCACACACTGAAGTAATGCAGCGCCTCACAAAGAGAAAAAAACTCTGTCTCTGTGCTGTGTGAAAGCTACTGATGCTTAAAGATCTCACTCCTCCTCCTCGTTCTCTCCTCCCTTTCATCCCTGTTGCCGCACAGGAGAGAGATTCACCAGCGTGAGAGAGAGAGAGAGAGAGAGAGAGAGAGAGAGAGAGCGACGGCTCCGTGCATTAACTGCCCTGCGCAAGTTTGATAAGATGCATTTCAGCCAACGCTTGCACCGTGGCGCAGCAGTGAAGCCGCGGAGCAGCAGCGGGGTCGGGACACGGCCCGATTGCATTGGCCAAACACAAAGCGCTGACGCGGCAGCTCCGGGAACCGCCAAAATAAACGGAAGAGTTCGAGAATGACATTTGGCTGCCGGATTCACACCTTCTCCTCTCCCGGCCGGCCCTCGAACTGGTTTTCAGGCCAATGGATGGTGTAGCGGCCATAAATCATTCATCGGTATCACAGGGGATCAGAGCGAATACATTACGGGAGATAACAGTGAATGCTTGAGTAGCGCACGTTTGATTTGATCCACAGTACGAGATCACAACTGAAAAAGAAATGAAGCAACGCCAGAGTCCCGAGACTCAAATCAGCCGAACGTGTCGTCGCGTGGCGTCTGACTAACCGGGTGTCTCCTGCCCTCTCTTTGCAGAAAGCCCGACTGGCCAGGATACGAATATCCAAGACAGGAAGCTCCAACGCCTTCCTCCATAGCAAGCGCAACGGCCTGTTCAACGAAGTCCTGGAGCACGGTAAAAAACCCCCCCCCCCCCCCATCCCCCCATCCCCCCATCCCCCCGCCGCCCTCAGACCTCACAGAGCAGCCTCGCCACGGGATTACACAAGCCCGCACGGCACACGCATTTTCATTTCTAGTCCGAAGCCTGAATCGCGCACCTTCACCGGGAGAATTTCCGAATGAGCCATAAGCCAGTAATTGGACGCGGGCCGTGGCTCGTCCGTCCTCTAATTATCAGTTCCTAGAACGCGGCCGGCGTCTCGTCGGTGCCGCTCGCCGTGATCTCATCCACGGGCCGGCATCTCTAATGTGAGCATTCCCGAGCCCAGCTGCCCATCTGAGGAACAGGCTCGGGGCCATGTTGCAAGAAATGTAAACACAACTCCGGGATGTTCCACGATTCGCCCGAAACGTCGTGGTTCACGGGCTCTACGATGGCCCCGGGGCTGACACGGCACAAAAACATAAACAAGCGCTCCATCCTCCCCCTCTCCATCCGTCCGTTATATGTGCAGCTCTCTCTCTTTTTACGCTTTCACTGTATCTCCTTCTCTCTCTCTCTCTCTCTCTCTCTCTCTCTCTCTCTCTCTCTCTCTCTCTCTCTCAATG
>JAFBJT010108154.1:11289-29356 GCA_016785325.1 Chascanopsetta lugubris | reverse complement strand
GAGGGGGGGGTGTGCGGATTGGGGGGGTGGGGGTGGATGGAGGAGTGGGTGGGTGTGTGTGGGTGGGAGTGGAAACGCTCCGTGTCCCGCATCAAACTCCTCACAAGGCCAGAGGAGGAGCACCACTCGCTGCTGCTGCTGCTGCTGCTGCTGCCAACCTTCAGTGCAGCAGCTTCAGCAGCTCCTCCTCTCTCTCTCTCTCTCTCTCTCTCTCTCTCTCTCTCTCTCTCTCTCTCTCTCTCTCTCTCTCTCTCTCTCTCTCTCTCAGCTGTAGGTGTTTGTGAAACACTGAGCAACAGTTGGATGAACGGAGCTGCTGTGTATATTGTTTTACTGTGATCACATGAAATTCTCCTCTAATTACTCTTGTTCCTCCACACAGGCCAATGGCTGATATTGAGAACATCTGAGGGCTTTCAGCCCAGGACAGAGTGTGTGTGTGTGTGTGTGTGTGTGTGTGTGTAGGAGAGTGTTGGAGGACAGCCTGGAAAATGAGGCCATGAGGTTTAATGGCTGATTGCAGCTTTCACCTGTGGTGAGAAGTTCTGTATTTCAGAAAGTCTCGTGTGTGTGTGTGTGTGTGTGTGTGTGTGTGTACACAACCTCTCATAGGTAGCTGGGCTTTTAACAGGGTCCATATAGCTGCCATATGGGTAGAAAACACACACACACACACATACACACACACACGCTCATGTGCCAAAGACAGTGTAATGACACAGAACACAGTGGGGTCAGAGGGGCCCAGGATCCGGGGGGCTCTGTGGTTCGGGGCCACACACCCGCCTGCTGCAGGGCGAGTGTGTGCGTCACTCGGACACCTAGTGGTGATGTGGTGCGTTGCACTTTCAAAGTGTGCACAGTAGATGTCTGAGTCAAATAAAGAGCTGTAGTGCCCTCCAGTGGTGTCCCGCAGGTGCGACATGAGAGATCGATCAGTGAAAACTCAACCCAAGCAGTTCTCTGAGGTACAGGATTTATTTGTCTCATTTATCTTAGTATCAGGAAAAGTCTATAAAAAGCAAACTAACAGATCTGTATATAAACTGTACACAAAGAAAAGGCACTAACATCCCCTCCATCCTGTGACGGACCGACACCGACATGACTGTACACGGCTCCTCTACGATTTATTCACATATGACACAAACCTCGTTATACACTTTATTATTTCCGCTCACTGAAGATTCATAAAAGTTTTAAAATCTGATATAGATTTGATATATAAATATAAATTATTGGTAGCGAGGCAGACACAGAGTGGAACAGGCTGACAGACCTGCTCCTGCTCCTGCACCATTGACACCGTAAGGACACTGGTCCTGGGCCTGGTCCTGGTCCTGTCACTTGTTCATATGTACAAACACAACAACTCACATGTGCGTCTGTCTGCCGTCGACCAGACAAACACAGTCACACTAAAAGCAGACGGGGCGTTGTCTGCAGGTGGTGCACCTCTCCCCTCCTCTCTGAACCTCCGGTGACGCTCGGCCGTGAACCAACACAACGTCGGCGGCGGCGTCTCGGCACCTCGGCAGTTCAGAACAGTCCCCTGGCTTTCTTCAGGTTCACCTGTTTCCAGAGGGGCAGGCTCCCAAACTCCTCTCTGCTCACGTCCAGGCCTTTCTGTGGAGACCAGGTCGCGCACACACAGTCACACGCCGGTTCAGCGCATCACACAACAACAACAACAACAACAACAACAACAACAGCGGTGACATCGTGTCATGACGCCATCACATGTGAGAGGTTCAAGCAGCAGCATCTCGACACACTCATGCATCCGGTTAATACACATCGCGTTTGCGGACAAGCAGGTGGAGGGAAGTGCAGCGGGGGGACGGGGGGGGGACGGGATGGGACGGGACTGTGAGAATGAGAAGAGGAGAAGAAGTGAGGTGGCGCAAGCGGGTCCACACCTCCATGCTCCACTCGGACCACTCACCTGCCCGTAAGCCCCGCCCACACCCTGTGGAGGGTGGAGTGAATGACGCGGGTGAGAGGATGGAGAGAGACAGAGAGAGAGAGAGAGGGGAGGGGGAGGGGGGGCGAACAAGAACAGAGGTATAAAGAAAAGTGAAAGAAAGGGATGAATGGGATCAAAGCCACGTGCTGCAGCAGGTGGGTTTATTCGCTGAACGGCAGGCGAGAGCAAATGGCCGAGCTCTTCACGCCACGCATCACCTGCAGCCTCTGACACAGAGTCACCTGCAGGGGGCGTCACACCTGGGTGAACCCCAGGAACGTTTGGGGGGGGGGGGGGCTTATCTGCTGCCTTCAGTTTTGCCTTCTGATCCATGTTTGGATCGGGAGCCAAATCAAATCGAGGGCGACTGTCTCAGGTCTCCATCTTTCGTTGAGAGGTTGGACATTTAAAGACGAGTCGTTGAAGTCATTTTGACTTCAACCGGAGAGGGAAAGTAAATATTCCGTCTTCATAAAATGGTGCTTTCAGGTGTTTCAGGTCAAGTTCAGATGAACCAGAACACAGACTTCGATTTGCCATGAGATTACAACACAGAGACTCAACTTTATATTTCATGGAGACAACGTCCTAATGCTCAGGAGTGATATTCTGTGATGACGTCAGACTCTTTCCCGTGGTGCCAGAGACTTTGAAACACTAAGATAAAATCTAAGGTACTGAGGTGGAAACATATGTGTCTGTAAGTGAACAGGAGTGATGTTGTTGTTGTTGTTGTTGTTGTTGTCACCTGAAAGTCGTCCTCAGACAGGTAGAGCTCCAGGCGCAGGGGGTCCACTCCCTCCGGAAGCGGCCTGGCCAGGAGGTCAGCGAGCGGGTACGTGGTTTTACAGAGTCTGGCCAAAACGTCCTCCACCAGGATGATGTGGCTACACACCTCTGCTTCCTGACAACACACGCAAACAGTCATCACTGTATATATTATTATATAATATTAATTTTATTTAGTATATAGTACAAACGTTCTGCCGCTGCTCACACCACAGCTCCTCCTCCACCTCCTCCTCCTCCTCCTGTTTTGTGGGTTGTTTGTCAGTTGTTTGTATGTCACCTTCATTTCTTCCCTGTTAAAAGGGTTTTTGCCCCCCCCCCCCCCCCCCCCCCCCCCCTGGTAGTTTGTCCTGACCCTTGCTGAGGGCGAAAGGACAGCGGATGTTACCCTCCCCTGCGAAGCCCCGTGAGACAAACTGTGATTTGTAAACGTGGGCCACGCAGATACAACGTGATTTGATTTGGAACCGACACGTGCAAACTTCTCCGAGACCTTTAAGGACGAGCAGAGGGGCTCGGGCTCGGGCTGGTGGGGGAGTGGGGGGAGGAGCACTCACCCTCTCTGTGATCTCAGCCACGTCCTCCCTGTGCTCCCAGCTGGGGAAGATGTTGGTGAAGGTGAGCGGCTCCAGACCGGCAGAGGTCACAGATCTAAGGAGAGTGAGGTCACAGATCTAAGGAGAGTGAGGTCACAGATCTAAGGAGAGTGAGGTCACAGATCTAAGGAGAGTGAGGTCACAGATCTAAGGAGAGTGAGGTCACAGATCTAAGGAGAGTGAGGTCACAGATCTAAGGAGAGTGAGGTCACAGATCTAAGCAGAGTGAGGTCACAGATCTAAGAAGAGTGAGGTCACAGATCTAAGGAGAGTGAGGTCACAGATCTAAGGAGAGTGAGGTCACAGATCTAAGGAGAGTGAGGTCACAGATCCACTCAGATACCAACTAATAACACAAAGATCCACAGCGACACGTAAACATACCCGGGCTGTCGGGGGCGTCTGAACCACAGAGACAAAACACATGAGAATCAAAGGAACACAATGTTTGCTATGGCAGCTATTCCTCAGTGGGTGGAGCTATTGAGTTACCATGGCTACCATGCTCCGCCTCTCAGTGAAAATCCAAAGTAAACAGAATTCATAGAAATCTATGAATGATATTTTTTTATTCTATATATTAAATAATATTTTAATTAGTTATAAGTAGATTTATTTATTATTACAACTGTATAAATTCCATATAAATGATATCCATCTTTTATCTTTGAACCTATAAACAGGCAGTAATCATTTCCTTAAGTGATATGTGGCTTTTTAAAGTCTGTTCTAACCAATCAGAATGCTGACAGAAAGTTGATTTATTTGTTCATTTATTTGATATATTTGTCTTTATCCATCACTGAAGTCTGTTTGTGTTTGGATTTTCCAGTTTTAGCCTCATGAGAGAAAAACTCGTTCATACATCCTCAATATCCTCCGTTTTAAAATAGTGCCATAATATTCACTCGGCATCCAGAGGGAAGGAAATCAGGAAGTCAGGCCTTGAAAAACACAGCTCTACAAACCTGCTTGCTCCATTTCCTCCTCTATATCAAAATTAAAATATTCTTTTACAGCAAAAACAATATGATGGAGAGAAGGAGGTGAAAACAGAGAAAGGTAAGACAGTAAATTAATTCATTAAAATGAGGTTAATAAGACAAAGTTAGTTTATGGGTTTTAGTGCAGAAGCGAAACTGCCCATGAATGTGTAGTTTACGAATAATTAGAGTTCATTTAATGAGTGTTTGTGATGATCTGCTTAAAAACATGTGATGAGTTGATTAAAAAATGGTTATTATCTATTTAAAGAAGTTTAGCTATTATTGTGATATTTTTATCACATTGAAAACCAGACAGACACTGAAGCAACACAAACACTGAACACAGAAAAGGAGTAAAAGTGGGCGTGTCAGAGGCGGGGCTCTACCTTTCAGGCTGGGGAAGGGTGTGGCCTTCTCCCTCGCTGCCTTGTTGGGGAGAGCCAGGTTGGACAGACTGAAGCTGGTGCCGTGGTTCTTATACAGATTACCTGCAGGACGGAGGGGGATTACACATCAAAGGACTGAGGGACGAGTTGACTCAATCAAAGCAGATGTAAACAGTCTTACTGGCGAAGGACATGAGTCCTCCGAAGCCGTCGTTGCTGCTGTTGGAGATGGTGGAGTTTGGCGAACTGTTGCGAGAGTCTTCCCCGTCTGATTCTCCAGGAAGTCTCAGGCTGCTGGGACGTAAAGGTCTCTGAACCCTGAGGGACACAACCACAGATGTCAGAGACACAAACACAGACAGACACAACCACAGAGACACAACCACAGAGACGCAACCACAGACAGAGACTCAACCACAGACAGACACAACCACAGAGACACAACCACAGACAGAGACACAACCACAGAGACAATCACAGAGACACAACCACAGACAGACACACAACCACAGACAGAGACACAACCACAGTCAGAGACACAAACACAGACGTCAGAGACAAAAACACAGACACAGAGACACAAACACAGACAGAGACACAACCACAGACGTCAGAGACAAACAGAAAACAGAGACAAAAACACAGACACAGAGACTCAAACACAGACAGAGACACAAACACAGACGTCAGAGACAAACAGAAAACAGAGACACAACCACAGACGGTCAGTGATCAGACATCAAACACTGACATGGGAGGTTGTCACTCATTCACTCATTCACTCATCAGCACATCACACCACCACAGATTCAAAGACCACCATGAATGGAGAGGGTTGGTCTGGACATGCTGGGTTTGGATCAGAACATTGCATGGTGGGTCAGAGCCCAGTTGAATGATGATCAAACATTCATTCAAGTGATGAACAAGTTGAACACACTTGTTGCCATTGAGGTTCTGGTTGAATCGAGGGGTGTATGACTCCACTTGCTCCTCTGCATCGGGGTCATCCTCAGCGGGGAACCCGTACTGAGGCTCAAAGTATGGGTTGTCATACTCCTGCTTTTTGTTGGACGGGTCCACCAGACCCGGATCAGCCGGAGGCCTGAGGAACGGACCCGTGACCAGACCCGGGACCGGGTTCTGGAGAGCGGCGCTCGCTGAGGCTTCCATCTCTGGAGCTTCGCCCTGATCCTGGAAACGAAAATTCATTTCGATTTCATTCCATTCATTTCCAACATGGCCGCCTCTGTAGAAGAATATGAATGGTTCATTGTAGGGTCCTGAAAACATTACACTCATCTAATGAGTGATTATATACTAATAAAACCATCAGCACAATGATTTACAGCCCATATTTGCCAGGGATACTGGGAATATGTTTCATGCTGCACCTTTAAAATTAAAATAAAACATAAGAACGAAAGCATCTTGAACAGAAACACAGGTGACTCACGTTGTTGACTCCCTGTATGATGGTACTGGGACTCGAACTGGCGGTGGTGCTGGAGCTGGAGCGGAGCGGTTGTCCGTCAGACTGCTCCGCTGCGCCCTCTCCACCAGGGGGCCCCTCGGAGCCCGGACCTTCCCTGAATTCATGGAAGTCTTGGAACTCGACCTCGCTGGCGTCTCCCAGCGCAGCGTGGGTGGGCGGGTCCAGGCCTGAGGCAGAGAATACATACATGCGTGAATGAATGAATGAGGGATGAATGAATGACTCCTTTGATCAGACAGGAACTTACTGGACGTGTCTCCCTGGATGTCTCCTTGGATCATCTCACTCACCAGGTCTCCCAGTGAAGAGTAGGAGGAGCTGGAGTCATCGTAGGCTTCACTGTCGCTCCCACTGTCACAACACAACCACAGGAATATTATGGGCTGTGAACCCATCTCCTCCATGTTAGTGAACGGGACCGGAACTCAAAGCAGGTCCCACAGCAGGTTGTGTTTATTTATGAGGATCTCATCACATGACAGTGATGATGTCACGAGACTGTGGTGAAGATGAACTCGTCACTGGTGGTGTGTTTTTTCCACAGTGGGACTGAAAAACCACAGACACCGAACGGGCTATTAGCATAAATCAGTGGTTACCAGAGAAGGGGGCATGTGGCCTGCGGGGGCGGAGGCTATTAGGGGGGGCGGGGCTTTGAGGCACGTTTTCACACTACGTTGCTATTAAACTAGATGAGTGAGAGAGGCTTTTTCAAAGGGATTAAAGTCGCACTATAAACTGAGCACCTGACCTGCTTAGGTTATATTGGTAATAAAAATGTGTAAATAAAAGGAAATATATTGATGGTAATGGAAAAAAAAATTATACATAATATATATATATATATATATATATATATGTAATATACATATATAATATGTCACTTCATTGTGTTGAAGATGAATTTGCAGTATTTTGTGACAGTGTTTCCAAAAGCGCAGGACAGACACGACGTCATCAACAGCCTCTTATTGAATAATCCAAGAGCTGGCGCTGGATTACCGTGGTGACGTGCAGGTGTGCGTTTACCTGTCTGTGGGATCAGAGTCGTTGCCCTCGTCCTCCAGAGGACCGGCCATGGCCTCCACCAGCTGAGAGCTTCCGTCGTACACTCTGTAGAGAACCGGCTGCAGCTGGTGAGCGTACCACTTGGGTTTATCTCCGATCAGAGACGGATCAAACACGTCTGCAACAGAAGAAGGTCATTTGTTCCCAACACTGGACGAGACGTGAGTGAAGACTAGTGTGGAGCGGCCCTCACTGTTGTGTATCCTCTGGAAGGCCAGGTTGGTGGGGTTGAGAGCCCACTCTCCGTAGAACTCCACCGCCTGAGTGTGAGAGAGTTTATCTGCAAAACAGGAGCGACGAGGCCGAGAGGCCAGGAAGGAGGAGGACTGGAACGCCACCACGGGCCGGGGGAAGAGGCGCAGGGTGCGAGTGTGCATCTGGAACCCCTGGAGGACGTTGGCAGAGTTGAAGAAGCGAACCATGGCCACCCTGCAGGACACACACACACACACACACACACACACACACACACACACACTCAGCTCCAGGGTTCTGAGGAGGGGGTGAATCTAGATTTTCCCCAGAATCAGAAGACGGACACTCGCCTCGTGGCCACGTCCACCGAGTCCACGTCGTTGCCGTAGATCAGAGGGTTGAACTCGGTGGAGGACGGTGAAGCTTTGTCTCGTCCCGGTGGGAGCAGAGGCATCTCCTGACCCTCCTGGAACTTCTCCAGGTTCAGGATGGGCTGCGTGTTCAGACTCATACTGGCCAAGGCCTGCCACAAGTCACCACCACAATTAGTCACTAACATTAGAGCGGCTTATAAACAAGAACATCTGTCAGAGACCACACCCACATTCGGCATCAGTGTTCAGTTTGGTGAGGAGATATAACGGAGTTAAGAGTATGAATTTGGATGTAAAGGTGCATTAGCCACTTCTTTAAATGCTTGCTTCCATCAGCCTGAGGTCAGATATATTGCCCCACCCCCAGTTCTACCTGTGCTCCGCCCTTTTGCCCATTTTTGGACGAACCAGGAAGTAGGAACCGCCTCATAAGTACAGAGCAGAAACCTACGGGTGACGTCACGGACGCTACCTCCATCTTTATATACGGTTTATGATCCTGGCTCACGATTGGACAGCAGAATGCTGACTGCATGTCACTCCACTGCCACAGGTGTCGCTATAAACAACAGTTAGCTAATGCCCCTTTAAAGAATGATGTGTTGAGGATGGTTGAAGTGCAGAGTGCGATCGTCATTGGTGTTTCTCCATTCAACCAGTTTACAAATCATGACATGTGGGAGGAGCTTGGTGCACATTGATGCCTGCAGTGGGCGTGTCCTTGGAGGAGGAAGAGCACAGGGGAGGTAAGTCACTATGCATGGTTTTGCTCTGAGGGATCTGCTGCAGACTGGAGGGTCGATGTTGAGCTTAGCAGAATGGAAGATGTAGCTGCCGGGTCTGGATGGAGGTTAACGAGGTCAGAGAGCGATCAGCTGATTCATCGTGTCTTGTTTTGGTTACGAGAGCAACTCACTGATGCCAAGATAAGATGCACGCACATTCAGACATGCGCAAGCCAGAGCTAAGCAGTGTTATCGAGGACCGGTCCCAAAACATTCCGCCACTGTTATGCATTTGAATCCAAGTCTCGAGAGGAAGTACTAGTGACAAGCAAAAACAACGTGGGAGAAGAAGAAGAAGAAATCCGTGCAGGAGGCATTACACATTCCACAGGAGGAGAAATGAGTAACCTTATGTTCAGAGGAGAAGATCTGCTTTTGGGTGATCACGGTCAACCTGACCAGACACTGGGGAGGAGGAGGATAAGAGAGATGCCACATGAAGGTCTGAGATGAGAATCGGACACTGGAACAGGAAGAGACACCGAGTCTGTGGCTCTTCCTCTTTTCTTTGTCTCCTTTAAACAGCAACGCCTCATTCAAACGGATCAACTTCCTGTTATTTGAATTGTTGGTTTTTTTCATTTTGAATTCTGAGGCGCTGAAGAAAGGAGGAAAGAAGAGGAACTTTTGGTTTTTGAGAAAGTGATGGACAGCCAGTGAAGTGACAGACAGAGGAGAGAGAGACAGAAGAAGAGGGCTGGGTTTGAAAAATGTTTGATTTAGAGTTTTAAGAGATTTGACTCTTTCATTTTGGTTGGAAAAACTACATGGACTGAGGAATGTCATGAAATAAAGCAATCTGCCTAATACGTAAATGAGGGGGAAACATTGTGGGAATACCCTCGATGTTTGAAACAATGGAATAAGAAATCCCCTCCACTCTGAATCCACAAAAACCTCCTGATGCAAACACACGCTTAAATATTTCCACATCAGCAGCTTCATAAACAGTTTTATATGAAGTTGTTTAATATCCGAGAAAAGGTCAAAAATGTATTTGCAGTTAATAAAATATCCCCCTGAATGAAGTTGTGAACGAGTGAATCATAAAGGTGGTAATTTGAGGATAAGTGTCTGTGCTCAGCCCTGAAGACAAACGTGGAGGAAGAGATGAAAAGCTGATTTAAGTGAAATATGAAAAACGGTGAGCGACACAGACACGACTTCACCCACAGAATCCAGACGGACACACGAGGCCGTCTCCATGGAAACCAACCGGACTGAACCGGTGGTTGGGATGGAGCCACCGCAGAATGACAGAAACAACCACAGCAGATCTTTTCACACAGAGGTCAAATACTTGCACAGTTTTTAAAACCTGCATCAAAATAAAATAACTGATGCTGCTGATTTAAAAAAAAAAAAAAGTAAATATATAAGAAATCCATGCAGGTTAAATCAGTTAAAGCGGCGTCACATCCACAGATTGTCAATATTGTGAGTTTGCAAATATATACGACTGCTAAACTGAGGCTGTGCACACTTTCACTCACACACACACACACACACACACACACACACACCATTCATTTCATGTTTAAGCTATAAAACTAAAACCAAACGAGAGGAAACTGAATGAATGGAATCCTCTGTTGTAGCCATGGCGATGTTTCTTATAGAATAGAATATATAAAATATATAGAATCACGGTGCTAAGACGGAGGAACACAGGTTACTATGGGGAAGTGTTTCCATGAATCAGAACCAGATTCTGATGTTCGATTAAAGGGACCTGTTTATGCTTTTTTAAATGTTCATTAATGATATTTTTGGAGTCTGGTTGCCAGGTTAGCTGAGATCTGATGCCATGAAGTCATTCTACAAAATGTGACGATATTACATCGTAAACAAATAATGCGCAGTGAGTACAACAGTGCCACCTGCTGTAGATAAATGGAACTAAGTGTGAGAATAATCCGAGAGCATCTGAAGAATCACCGAGGAGCCGAGGTCAGCGCGACTCGGACCTTTGGTCTCAAAGATTATCTCAGACTCCAGCCGTGAGCCGGTCCATGGAGGAAACACAGCGAAGGACTGACACGAGGAAAAGCAGAATAACACGTCCCTTTAAATCATCAGCTCACAGGGAAGAGTTAGTAACTACATGTTGGGGAGGAGGAGCCTAACATCTATGTGTTTACCTCCAACAGCTAGAGCATGCAGAGAAAAGAGACATGTTTCTGTTAGTGCACGTTCAAAATGCTCCCACTCATGTAGGATACATACAGAGGAAGGAAACACCTACTCCTCAAGAGGCTGAAAGAGAAGGTCACCATTCAGTCACAGGAGGACACATCAGACCTGGGCTCCACGGGACACGGCTCTGCTACACGCTAACTACACGTGTGTGTTCAGAGTGGGAGAGGGAGGAGAGGTTCAGTACCTGCTTCAGGTGTTTCTTCAGCTCCAGAGCCTCAGGCTCAGGGAGAGGAGGGAGCAGCTCTGCGTTGGTGGGAGCGATGACCTGCAGGAGAAGATTCCAAAGTCTGAACATTTGGGGGCTGATGAGACGCGATGTGGGAGGAGCTTGCCGACGATGGACTGACCTTGCTGCTGTCCAGGTCCACCAGCCACACGTCGTCTGGGATTTTGAAGTCGGACTTGTAGAGGAAGAAGCTGGCGGGGACGCCGATGATGTAGGGAGTGGGGGCGAGGAGGAGCTGAGCAGAGGAGAGCAGGGTTCATTTTCAGTCATTCACAATTCAAAGTCAACCAAACCCTATTCACCTGCTCAGCGGAGGCCATGCAGGTCGGCAGCAGAGGGATGACGGGGAACATGTACTCCAGAGGATAGATCATGGCCACGAAGGCCATGACGCTCATGGACAGAGCATTGTAATCTCTGGACTGAAGGATGACCTGCAACACACACACCAGATACTTCAGATTTAATACTGCACCAACCTCCTGGTTACTTCATATCCAAATACACAGTTTTCATTGTTATGATGTGATCATTATCACGTGAACAGCAGAATTCAAATCTGAGCTGGAAGGAGAGAGGATTTTGGCAGCTCCGACAGAAACGACTGTGGAAGCTTTGAATTCAGATCAAACAGGAAGAGCGGAGGAAGAAAATGGATGAAAACAAAATGGAGGAGTGTGACAGTTATGACGGTTGGATGTGGGGCAGCGGGAACATTTCATATCTGTAAACATTGTAAAGTGCAGAACAGACGGGTGAGCGAACATCAGAGTTGGATATGAAATGAGCCTTTGATGTGTGACTGTAAACAAGAGAAACAACAATGATTCCATTACATCTGGTGCTGCCAGAGTCACTCCATGTTTGATTTTTACCCAGAATCCTTTGTGCCACGAAGCTGCTGCGGGAGCTTTCACAGCAGCATGTGTGATGAAGGGCACTCGGGACATTTTAAAGAGCTCTGAGCAAATAAACAGAGCTGCTCTCGACTGGGATTCAAGCCGAGCCCACGTCCGTCAACGGCGCGGAGGAGAGCAAACGCGGCGCCCGTCCTCACCTTGTGCTCCAGCAGGACGCAGCTGAGCACCTGGAGGCAGGCGTCCACGCCCAGCAGCTCCAGGGGCAGGTGCAGGGGGAAGTCCACCATGGTGAAGCGGGAGTTGTCAGGGAGGGCGAAGGTGAGCGGACGTTTGAGCTCGTGGGGCAGAACCTCCACGTCCACGCGCCTCTGTCCGGCCACGGGGACGGGCGAGCGCAGCAGCCGGTAGATCCAGGACTCGATCTCCCGCAGGTCGGCCAGAAGCTGACTGCTCTTCTCCTCCACGGACAGAGCTCCGGTGAAGACTCGCCACATGGTGTCCCTGCACAGCACACGGAGGAGACATCCTCTCAAACCTGATCCACTCCCATGGAGGCGGCCATCTTTCCACCACAGCAACATATGGTTCTTTATTGTTTGTACAATGAATGACAGCCATCAGTGGATCCTTTAAACATATATATATATATATATATATATATATATATATATATGAATTGAGTTGGATGCAATATGTCATTTCACCAAATATTACATTTAAAAGTCAAGCTGAAATGATATGTACGATATTTATTCGTTTCAAAAATAGAAAAAATAAAATAAATTATAGATTATTCTGCATCGTTACTTTGATCCTTCTGACAACTGGAGTGTTAAAGGTGCAGTGCGTCAGCTTCAGTGACCTCTGGTGGTGCTCAAGCATGTCGTAAAGTCTATGGTGGCCTGCGGTCAATTACAAGGTGCTTTCCAACATGGCCGCCTTTGTTGACATTTAGGTGACCATGAATGACCTCATGAATACAGGATTTCATAAACACACTGGAGCTTTAGGGCGTTTTTTTAAATGTTTACACTCTGTGTGAATGTCTGTTGAATAGTGACTTGATTATAAATAGAATTCCAGACTGTGACAGATGATGAGGTCTGAGCAAACAGGAGAATCACTGACACCATCAAACACAGACCAGGCTCTTCAGCCGTCAGGACGGAGCTGATATTGATGTGTGGACCCTCCACTGTGCGTGACACACACGCACACACACACACACACACACACACACACACACACACACAGTGGAGTGTGTGTGTGCTCAGAGTGGGAGATAAATCAGCGAGCCTTCAGATCCCTCCCACCCTCTGCAGCTGCTCCCCCCGGCAGCCACAGACCTCAATCTGTCAGCGCCGCCATCGCACACGCCGCTCGCAGCCATTATACCAGGCTCCGCCTCCTTCGTGGTCACCGACACCAGGATGTCAGGGTGAAGAGGATCCTCGGTGTTTCAGAGGTGAAGGTATGAGATCAGCTGATCATCACGTGTGAAGCAGCAGGTGGAACCAACAATCACAGCCACATTAACACTCTGCCACTCCACCATTGTAATCTATGAGTCGCCATAGCAACAGAGCAGCCCGGCCCAGCCAGGCTGTGAACACACACACACACACACACACACACACATCACAACAGTGTCACCACTGAATAACAGTGTTTTGTTTCAGCTGCTTAAAAAAAAACATGAGTCATGAGCAGAGACGGAGACGAGCAGGTTAAACCTCGTCTCTCACTCTGACCTTCATCACTCCGCTCTTTGAATATCAATATTCAAATTTAGGAAAATTAAGTTTCACATGATCTTAATCTCATCATGTATGAGCGAATCATTTTAAATGGTGGAATATTATTATGTGTCATTTCAAACATCCACAGTGTAAAGGCTGCGATTTCAAATCATTCAAATCATTTTCAGTCAACTTGAAAATTCTAAATAAATAAATAAATAATAAACCTCAACAATGTGTGAACGAAATCAAAGTCGCAACTTGCTATATTTACACAAATGTATTGCTTTTGCAAGAAACACTGTCTATTAGTATGAGTAGAGTTTGTGCCTCAATTCATTATCAATTCATTGAAATCTTTCATTATATCTCTTCGTCATCATCCTGGGAATTATTATAGAATTTGTCTTTTTTGAAATTCAATAATCTGCAGATATATCAACATCTGAAAGTTTGTTTCATGTTTTCTACCTGTGTTAATCAGATTTTAATGAATCAGTCGTTGAGTATCCATCGGAATAGATTATTGTTGTTTATTTACATCTAAAGGTCCCCGAGGGAATATTAATGTTCAGTCCTCAGGGTTAAGAACCGGCGATGTTGAGCCTCTTTGAGATCATTCAGCTCCAAGTGGTAAATCATAAATTCTTAATATGGGCAATAAAAACACATCAACTGCAGAGATAGAATACATTCCACATGGAAGGAATTCAAGCTGCACCGGCTGGGTGGTGGGATCGAGACAGTGAATGGGTTCGTTATAAGAAAAGGCTTCGCGTCATCAGCAGATCAAAGGCAATTCGCTGGTTAATTGTGAATAAATTTAACAGTTAAACTAACAGTTAAACTTCACGGTTAAATAACTGTGAAGGTTTGGCCTCAGTGACACGAGGAGGAAACGGGTCAAAGTCAGAGCTGTGGAGCTGATGTCTGTCATGTGGATCCAGTTTGTTTGGAATCTTTAAACTGCTTGACTAAAATATGCAGTCATGATCATTTGTTGCCCTTCGCTGGGTTGTACAGGGGTTTCTCGTTAATAAAGTTACTACTCCACAGCAGAGGAGGCGCTATTTATGACCTACAGTGATTTTCAACAGCAGCTGAAACACTTTGCCTTTGATGTTCATTCCACTTCCTGTTCTAGCTGAAGTTACTGTGGTGATCAAAGGATGATTTTTCAACACGTGGGACATTTCCTACATCAGCCAATCAGAGGAGTCGGGGCTTTTTCAGTGTAAGAGGGGGAGGGGTCTGTCCATCAGTCTGGAAAGCTAAATCAAAGAGTGAGATGCAGTGTCAGCCTTTACCTCTGGGTGGCGCGGGGGAGCCCCGCCCTCTGCGTCAGCCTCTGGCTGCAGCAGTCCACCAGCCTCTTCAGAATATACAAACACTCCCTGAAGGTGGAGAAGAACGGGTAGTGGCTGAGGATGCACAGCGAGGTCAGCGTGCTGTTGCGGTTCCTGGCGGCCATCTTGGCAGCGCTGCGTCTGCGCTGCGGGGACTTGTTAGCATTTAGCTCGGCGCTCTGTTTCCCGCCCTCCTCTCCGGAGGCGGGAGGCGGCCCGGCCTCCGCGTTGTTGGGCGGAGCCAACACGGAGGAGGAGTTTCCACCGTTGCTCCCGTCCGAGCCCTCGCTGGCGGTCTCGGCGGCCTGCGTCTCGGGGTGAGCGCCCTTCTCGCCGCGGGGCCGGTGGTGCCCGCGCTGGAAGGAGCGGTAGAAGTTGATGCAGATTCCGTAGCGGGTGATTCCCGAGTCCTTGTCAGTGAGCGTGAAGACGAAGGAGGAGTCGTCGCGCAGGCTGACCCGGCGCTGCCGGATGCTCAGGCAGCCCTCGGGCTGACAGAAGAAAACCACGTCCGGTGGGAGGGGGAAGTCGCGATGATCCTCCAGAGGATAACGACGCAGGAGCTGAGGCGTCTGAGCAACGCTGTCGCTGCTCGGCTGCCTGAGGACGCAGAGACACACGTGGACGGTAAAAACTTCATGGAGCGTCATAAACAAATGACTGTCAAAAGACACAGACACAAAAGACACAAACAGAAATATGGAGTGATGATGGAGCAGAGGCCTCAGGGAGGAGCTCCGTCCGTTTCTTTGTTTAATTATGAAAAAAGCGACACCACTGATTTCCAGGAGAGCGATGGACGGATAAGAGGAGGAATCCGTGACAGACTGACCTGGATCTTAACGACGGCCGTGACCAAGAACTTTAATTTGACATTTTCACATTTCCAAGAAAAAGATTCATGGATGTTTTTAGGAAACTGTTTGGTAAATAGAACAAAGTTGATCCCATATGTATGTGCCGTTTGTTTTTTTTATTCTGATGAATGAATTGAATGTGACGTCTGTCTCTGTGGTTACATAGCTCCGCCCCCTCTGAGCTCTTCTTCACAGCTCATCTGTGATGTCATCTGAAGTCTGCTGGTTACAAAAGCACATTTCTGATCTTTATCTTTAGCATCAAAACATCTTTTATAAAAATTGATGAGTGAAGGTAAAAGAAATTAAGTTGCCATCATCTCAACCCTCCATGTTCCAGAGGAGAGCTTTAAAAAGTCAACAAAGTTTACATCTTTATTCTGTGTTGATGTGAATCATCTGTTTCCCCTCAGAACCAAACAAGCTGCTTTATATTCGATTTATTTACAAACACTCGAACCTGAGGGTTTTCAGGAGGAACCTCGGGCCACGGACGGAACATTGGATATTTCATAAAACTCCTCATGTGACCTCCACAGGAGAAAATATACTGAATATCTTTCATCTATTTTGATCAAATGTTTTGACCAAAACAAAGCAACAAGGTTTCCATGACAACATCTGAGACCAAGCAAACAAACAGTCACAGCCTGTTGTACTGAATGTATTTGTAGTTTCATGACATGTGATGAATTTAATATGAATAAAGTAATAAACTGTGGCAGCGGAGCAGAGCTCTTCAAAAGAAATGATTTTTTCATGCTCCACAAACATGAAAGATCCAAATGTTAATGTTATGAAGCTACTTTAGAAATGAAATCATTTCTTTGTATATTTCTGTTTGGAAAGTATTAAATAAATCTAAAAACTTACTTTACAACACAAATAAAAAGTTTGATAACAGAAAACAATAAATAAAATTGTCTTTGTGGATCATTGTGTTGATTTCTCTGTCATTACAGCACCAGGCCTCTAGAGGGCTCTTACCTTGCTCCGACCACCACTAAGTAGTCGAGAAGGCGAGGGCACATTTTCTTCTTCTCCATGTTGGACTGACTCCGCCCTGTTCGTCACCGCATCCAGGAAATATGAGGAACTTCTAGAGTCAGTGTCGTGGTTCCGTGGCAGCCTGAAGCCTGAAGGTGGAACTGTGAGCGTCGGCCATCTTTGTGATGATGTCAGACCTGAAACACAGAGAAGTCAAACCCGTTCATTTCACCTGGTTAAACAATGGTCAACAAACATTTACTGAAAATGATTTCTCATGATGCAAAATGTTAGCAAACAATGACATCATTATTAAAACCTTCAACCTCCAGGCCCGAGGGCAGAGTCCAATACAGAACATGCAGTTCACAGGATGACCACTTGAGGCTCCATCGACTCCCGTGTTAAAATGATCAACTTCTGAGGAGAATGAATCTAAACTCCACTCTTGGTCTCTATCAGTCACATGTTTTCCTGTGACAAATGCTAGGGGGCGGGGTTTATTTTTAATCTACCCAGGTTTGAAATAGTGCATAATTAAGAGGCGTGGCCTCTTGAGTGACACCTGGGCCGACCTTCTGTGGATGCTGTGACAGCTCGACCTGTGCTCCGCCTCTTTTTGGATGAACTAGGAAGTAGGAGGAGTTAGTTTAGGGTTTTCACCGTAGATTTACTCTGTTGTACTTTGGTTCAAACTAAATAAAACCATGAAAGACAGAAGTGTTTGATTTCATAAACCACAAATCACAGATGAGCACAGAGATGAAAGGATGATGAAACAAAGTCAGAGTTCATGATTTATGGAAACTCAGATTCATGTTTTCATGTAATGAAACTTCACGACTCACTGCAGAGTCACCTCGACTTTCACAGTGAAGGACGTGAACAGATTCAGACCTGGAAGCTCCTCCTTTCACTGGCTTTGAAGTTTCATCAGACATGAAAGGAAACAAGGAGACAAGGAGATGAGACGGTGAGTCTCAATGAGGTACACCCTGAACTCTGAGGCAGGACAATTCATGAATATCAAGGTGTGTGTGTGTGTGTGTGTGTGTGTGTGTGTGTGTGTGTGTGTGTGTGTGTGTGTGTGTGTGTGTGTGTTTACAGCTGGGTTAGCTGCTTGTTTGTGTGGCTAAAAGGATAAAGTATGTTTCACTCGGGCCTCGCTCATATTATAATCAGCTTAGGTTCTACTAAGGTGACAAACAACAAC
>JAFBJT010108153.1:0-31739 GCA_016785325.1 Chascanopsetta lugubris | reverse complement strand
CTCCCTCCCGCCCCAGTCAGTTCGGTTTTGGCCGTCAAACAAGCCGGAGTTAAACCATCCCTATACTTGTGTGAGAGCTCTGGTATGACTGTCGGGAACGGAGCCCAAAGGACAAACTGGGTCAGAGGAAGCACGAGCGGCGTGTCGGCGGCCATATGGAACCTAGCGGGGCTGCAGAGCAGGTGTTTATTGAACCTGTTTATCTGCAGCCCGCAGAAATGACATCGGTTGCAAAGCTATTTTACAAATCCTTTGACCGCGTCATGTTGTGATGATCGAGTGAAATGAATTTAGCAAAGACCCCCAAAGCCCAGATGTGAACGTTATAACCGGCTTTGAGATCAGTGTGGAAACGACGCAGTGCTCGTCATCAGGCAATCGGCCGCAGCACAAAGGTCAAAGGTCAAATCAGAGTTCGACAAGTAGCGCGGCGCTGTGCCGCCCCTGTAAACACAGCACACAGTTTCCTGCCTTCATTTCATCGTCATCATCATCATCATCATTTTACAGGTTTTGTCACATTTAAAGGTCCAAAAGATTTAGGTGAAATGAGGGTGTGCTTTAGCCCCCTTATATTGACATTGTTACAGAGGCTGCCGTGTTTTTACAGTAGCCCAGAATGGACTAAATAATTTTCATTTGAGTTTCTCAGTCCGGCATAGGCTCTTCTATATACACTGCCTCAAAGGAACCGATAGGGTGAGGGAGTATTCGGCTGCAACGTGCCACTTCACCACTCAAGGTCACTGCATCCAACACACTGCACCTTTAATGGAAAACAGCAGGACGGACACATTCATATTGTGAGTTGTGATGTTGACGAGCTGACATGTAACGTCCTCCGTGGAAATCCTGAGTATTCATTGACAGCGCATCATCACCGGTGTTTCCCCTCAGCGACCACACCTCTCAGATCTGAAGTAACACCACCGTCGACGTCTTCAATGAGAATGACATCGATGTTTGCGTTGCGTCTTTATAGCGTTGGACGAATGGCTATAGGGAGTAGACAGTGAATGAGGGGTCGTGACCTTCCTCCAGAGTGTTTCGGTGTGATTCTCCGCGCTCGCTCGCTCGCTCACTTGTTGACAAACACGGAGAAGCTCTGCGACCGGGACTGAGTCCAATTCACGCCTCACATTTCACGGTGTTTGCAGAGAAGAGAGCAGCGTTTCCAGGATGCAGGAGAGCGGGGGCCCCCGGAATCAAACCAGCAATTTCAAAACCGAGAAATGAATCATGCTCCTTCATCGTGGGAGGGGCCACAACAGCCCGCCGGCCCGGGCGTGGTCACAAACATGCTTCTTTGTGGGCGTTCAGGTAAATAAACATCCCCTGATTGTGTCCTATGGCAACATGAACATGGAGACACACGGTGCTGAACGCTCGGCAAAGCCAACCAGTCATTACCGCCACGATTCCGATGGCGGCGGCAGTATAATTCGCGGGCACGTGGGGCTGCAGCTACGAATAACAGAGTAAACAACAATAAACAAAGGCCCTGACAGTAGCAGCAGCAGCGGCATCAACAACAACAACGACTACAACCGTGGTGACGGCGGCATAACTCAGGGATCGCTCGCAGGAAATGGCTCTTCGCTCGAGCTTGCTATTTCAGACGTCCCCACAGACAAACGGCAGCTCGGTTGAGGTCACCGCTTTTTCGCTGCATGGCCACCGCGAGCCGCTCCTCCCCTCGGCCTCCTCCGCTTCCTGTCTGTGAGCCTACCGTCACGTCCATCTCCTCCCCACACTTCAAACAACTGCAATCCATCCAGCCCCAGTCAGTTCGGTTTTGGCCGTCAAACAAGCCGGAGTTAAACCATCCCTATACTTGTGTGAGAGCTCTGGTATGACTGTCGGGAACGGAGCCCAAAGGACAAACTGGGTCAGAGGAAGCACGAGCGGCGTGTCGGCGGCCATATGGAACCTAGCGGGGCTGCGGAGCAGGTGTTTATTGAACCTGTTTATCTGCAGCCCGCAGAAATGACATCGGTTGCAAAGCTATTTTACAAATCCTTTGACCGCGTCATGTTGTGATGATCGAGTGAAATGAATTTAGCAAAGACCCCCAAAGCCCAGATGTGAACGTTATAACCGGCTTTGAGATCAGTGTGGAAACGACGCGGTGCTCGTCATCAGGCAATCGGCCGCAGCACAAAGGTCAAAGGTCAAATCAGAGTTCGGCAAGTAGCGCGGCGCTGTGCCGCCCCTGTAAACACAGCACACAGTTTCCTCCCTTCATTTCATCATCATCATCATCATCATCATTTTACAGGTTTTGTCACATTTAAAGGTCCAAAAGATTTAGGTGAAATGAGGGTGTGCTTTAGCCCCCTTATATTGACATTGTTACAGAGGCTGCCGTGTTTTTACAGTAGCCCAGAATGGACTAAATAATTTTCTTTTGAGTTTCTTAATTCGGCATAGGCTCTTCTATATATACTGCCTCAAAGGAACCGATACGGTGAGGGAGTATTCGGCTGCAACGTGCCACTTCACCACTCAAGGTCACTGCATCCAACACACTGCACCTTTAATGGAAAACAGCAGGACGGACACATTCATATCGTGAGTTGTGATGTTGACGAGCTGACATGTAACGTCCTCCGTGGAAATCATGAGTATTAATTTACAGCGCATCATCACCGGTGTTTCCCCTCAGCGACCACACCTCTCAGATCTGAAGTAACACCACTGTCGACGTCTTCTATGTGAATGACATCGATGTTTGCATTGCGTCTTTGTAGCGTTGGACGAATGGCTATAGGGAGTAGACAGTGAATGAGGGGTCGTGACCTTACTCCAGAGTGTTTCGGTGTGATTCTCCGCGCTCGCTCGCTCGCTCGCTCGCTCGCTCACTCACTTGTTGACAAACACGGAGAAGCTCTGCGACCGGGACTGAGTCCAATTCACGCCTCACATTTCACGGTGTTTGCAGAGAAGAGAGCAGCGTTTCCCCCCTCGCCCCTCGATAACAGGTGGAATAATCCCCACCAGTCCGCGGGGCCCCGGAGAACCGGGCCGGATCCGCCTGTGCGGGTCCGACGGCGAGCGCCAACCGTCGATGATCAGACACAGATCCAGCCCTAACCCGCGAGTAATCGCTGCGTCATCACAATGCACAACGCATCAAAGCCCCGACGAGGTTTGACCTCTCACACCTTGAACACTGCTACGCTCTGCACAGGAAGCACGGCACGTCGAACGGTTTTAAGGAAAATCGGGGCGTGTGTTTAGTTTTTCTTACTTTCTTTTGAAGTATGTGCTGTGAATTCCAGGCAGGACACACACACACACACACACACACTCTCACACATACACACAGGCCTGTGTCCCTCTGCCCTTTGTGGATAATGCATGTTGCTGGTGGCGAGTGCTGCTGTTGTTCACGTGTGTTTGCATGCAGGTGCGTTTGCAGGCCGATGCCTCGTTACTCTTAATTAGTTCTGTGTGACGGTTCCACTTGTTCTGTCCCTGTGGAGGCTGAACAGCCAGAGGCAGGACACTGTTGTTTTTTTCACTTGTCTGTGTGTGTGTGTGTGTGTGTGTGTGTGTGTGTGTGTGTGTGTGTGTGTGTGTGTGTGTGTGTGAGTGTGTGCGTGCAAAATAACTCAACAAAGAATAAACAGATTCTTACAAAACTTAAAGGTGGTATTATTATGGAGGGTAACTCCACTTGACTGGAGCTAATCAATCTAATTTTTCACATACAGCCCAATTTGATCATAGGTGGGCGGGGCCAGTACAATCATAGCATAAAAACCTGTAAACGACAACAACTCACAACTCATAACAACTTGCTATTACTTTTAAAAAAAATGTAAAAAAGAAGAAAGCATTAATCCTGGGATGGGAAACAATTTAGGTCTTTGTCATCATTTTTAGGGAGGTTGGGCTTGGAACCAACAACCTAAGGGGCGCTGCCGCATCCCCTCGTGAGGAGCAGCAAGCAAGTACCTGCACAGGTCAAGTTAGACTTTGGAGTTCAAGGTCAAAGGTCAACAAGCTGAAGTGTTTTTGTCACAGCTCAGTAAATCTACATAATATACAGCTCTGTCACATCATGGGAGTCCGACCCCTTGTTTCTGGGTCAAGCTGAGAACTTTCTGAACACACTCCACAATCATAAAACATCATGTTGAAAGAGGGAAACCCTGATTGAGTTACACACATCAGTCTGAAGCCTCTTTCAGTCTGAAGCCTCCTCCTGCTGAATGTATCTCCGGCAGACCGGCTGAGTTTAGTCTCTGGCATCAAGAAACGTCCACATAATATAATAAGCCCCGTCAGGTGGAGCCACAATGGCTGCTTGAGTTACGGCGTTTAGCTCACCGTGCATGTGGAGGCGCAGGCAAACAAACACGGTGCACTGAGGCAGGTCTGCAGGAAAACATGCAGCGGCTCAGACTCAGTCTGGCTCACACAGACATTTTATGATGTTCTTTTATGACCTGTGACATAAAAAGCGCATGACATCTTCAGATATGTTGAAGTATTTGCCCAAAGTCAGAAACGGGAAACAGCCGCTGGATGAGTCAAAACGAGAGCCTTGGCGGAGAGGGGATGAACAGAAACAGATTTTGGTCTTCCAGCTCCCCGCACGCGCATTCTGTTCTTCATTACGTATACATCCCATACACACTCTGTGCACATGAGCAGAGGTGTTACAGCGTCTGACAGGGGGGCGGAGTTACATGCTCCACTGATACAAGCCACATGTCTGCGTTCGCTACTGTGATCTGGAGAGTGGCGGTGCCCCCGCAGCTGGGCTCATGGTGCTAAGTGACCACACACACACACACACACACACACACACACACACACACACACACACACACACACACACACACACACTGGAGCAGCTTAACATGTTTGTTTTGATGTTTTTTTTCGAAATCACTCTTTTGTTTTGACTTGAAATGAAAATTTGACCCATGATCTAAACCTACTATCTCGAGCAACATGGTTTAAAGGTGCAGTGTGTGGTTTTTTGGGACGTCTAACGATTAAAGTTGCATGTTGGGGCTAAGTGCCACTCTCCCCATCCCTCCATTGAAAGCATTTCAGAGATAGATCCTACATGAGCCTGCAGTTACAATTAAAACTGTAAATGTGTTTACTTCGACCGTTCTCCACCGATGTAAGAACATGGCGGCTTACAGAGAGAGGACCTGCCTTTGAAAGAGAGAGAGAGAGACTCATTCGAGGGCAATGCAAAGCACAAGTCCTTCATCTGTCTCATCAGACATCCTTAAAACACTTTTAATGTATCCCATTACAATCTCCTTTCAATCTTACACACTGAACCTTTATGTCCAGTTGACAGAGCACTTCCTCCATCTAGTGCTGCTGCTGCTGCTGCTGCTGCTGCTGCTGCTGCTGCTGCTGCTGCTGCTGCTGCTGCTGCTGCTGCTGGCTGATACACATAACTCCCAGGTTTTTCTCATATGACAGGGCCGCACCCCTTGGTTTAACGAGGGTAATAAACCACACACACACACACACACACACACACACACACACACACACACACACACACACACACACACACACACACACGGCAAATGCTCAGGTGTCATTCTCTCCACAGTAAAAAGCTCATGTCTGACTGAGAATCAGCTCCAGATTGTTTCTCACTTTGCTCTCTGAGTTCAGAGCGGGTCAGCGAGGGGACTCAGGGCCCAATGTCATTTGGACCCAATGTGTTGGGTGTGTGTGTGAATGTGTGTGACAGCCCCAGTCTCAGTCAGACACACACACACACACAGATGATATTTCATATTTTCCTTTCTGGAGCTTCACAAGTGAAATCCACAACCACGGAACCAAAGGAGTCTGCTGCCTGCGAGCGTGTCAGGAGAAGCTGGCTCCACATCACACAGGAAACTGGCCTAGTAGTCATGCACACACACACACACACACACACACACACACACACACACAGTCCCACTTCACAGGAAAAGGAGGATTTTTGAAAAGAGTGATGGTTGAGCAGGGGAGGAGAGATAAAGAAGAAAACAAGCAGCAGCACGAGAGGAGAGATCGAGCCTCTACATCTGCAGAGGAATTCACGGGCCGATTCTGCCACGTCAACACCGAACAGACGGTCCAGCGACACCACAGCGAAGGAGAGAGCACAACAGAGTCTCCTGCCCTCCTTACGCTCCTCACACATTTGGACCGCGGCTCCGACAAGAAACTTTCCCTTTAAAGCAGGAAATAGTTCACACAACCACATCAGGGGGAAAATCACCACTTGGACGTGGCTCTCAGATTCTGCGGCATCGTCCAAACTCTAATTTCAGCCGCATTAAGCGGCTTGTTGTTCGAGCTCATGGTTTCCACATGGGAACGATCAGGTGAGAATCATATTTACTGTCACAGCCCATTTCAGTGCAATAACACAAAGCTTTGTGGCTGCTGCTGTGGAGCCTCTGTTGCGGGCATAGGTCTCACACTGGATGCAGGAGTGTGTGTGTGTGTGTCTCAAGTTGCTATAACTCCTTACTCATCCCCATTTATTTCATTGATATAGATTTATGTTTAAAGTGTGTGGTGCTGGTGTGCCACCTCATTAAACACAGTTCTACACTTTACTCTTGGCTCATTAATGGAAAACGCTGCCGTCATTTCTTTGTATTTAGGACTTTCCTCAGCTGGTGCCGTTGTGCCCGGCTCCTATGACAGATTATTATATTATCATATCAGACAACACTAATGAAAGTCGTCGTGACTTGCAGCGCTGAGCTGAGTTCACCTTAAAGTTTCCCTTGTTGAGATTCATCACGCTCCGGCTGCCATGAAACCACACACAGAGCTGCTGGGAAGGCTGCACATCAGGCCATTCATCAGAATGCTGTTCAGCCCACTTCTGTTTGTTGTGTTTGTTGACTGTGTAAACTGATTAACATCGTCTTCGGTGTGTGTGCCGCCACGACCGAGCCACAAAAGGACATTTTGCAGAAAACAGCAGCTGTGTCCATGGAACAGGCAGCAGGGAGGAGACACGCAGTCCTGTGAGACACTGTTGTTTTCTTTTATTTTTCCACATCTCTTTTCCTTTCGGTTTCTCAATTTCAAATGATTTGAATGTGTTTTATTCATTTGTATCTTTGTTTTCGGTCATCTCAATGAGGTCACTTCTGCAACCTTGTCCCAAAACCGTGTTTGACCACACCCCTTGTTTGATGTGACTGAAGTCCCCACAACAGCAGTAAAGCCTGAATCACACTGATAACTGAACATATGCAATACTGGCCACATGAAGCGTGGAATTCAAAATGGTGAAAACTTAATTGCTCACTTATTTCCCAAAGCTCTGTTGCATGTTTGCAAAGTCTTTAATTTTGTTTCATCATCTTTCCTAATCCTCCATTTGCTCCATACAAACAATAATATTCCTTGCATCCAATAATTGACTAATGGACTAATCTTTTGACTGAATCTGTTGAATCGTCAAGTGAACAGTCTCCAGTTTGAGCACTGTGATGCGTATTTATTCAATCTGCTTTTCATCCTGATGATTATAATCTGGATTGTTTGGTTTCAGTTCCTGTCGGTTCCTGACTCCTCCCTGTGCAGCTCCACATTCACTGATGCTCTAAGTTCACTCTGGCAGTTCAGACCTGGCATCTCCATCAGTGGAGAGCTGCTCTCAGCCCTTAGACCACGTCCTGGTCTTTTGGCTCCACCCAGTGCCCATAGATGGTACTGCACCCCCACACTTTTCCCCAGGGCTGTTTAAGATATTAAATGTTAATGTTAAACTTTATTGATCCCCAATGGGAAATTCCTCTTTTCATTTGCCATGCCGGGGGAGAATCAAAAGGTCAGGAATGGGCTGCAAAAGTGCACCCCACCAGCCGGTAATGGCTCTGTGTCTTACTAAAGGACACTTGCGGGGGTGAGAGTGTATTTACTGACAGGGGTTTGAACCAGCTTGATGTCTCACTCTTTGTGACAGAGAGGAGGAGTGAGAACTGTGCAGGTTAGAATTCTAAACAAACACACAGCAAGGTTCACGTGTAGCTGCCAGGTCTGTCTGGAAAGCAAAGCCGCAAACTCTCAGGAATCCATTGGACACACTACAACATGCTCTGAATGATGCGCCGGGATTTAAAGCCATTTGAAAACCAAAGAACAGCCGTGTTGGCAAATCAAGCTACTGATCAACTTGTTTCCTTTTAGAGGGGAAAATGAAAAAGGACTCGAAGTCCAGACGTCAGGAGGAGTTGGAGGAAGTGAATAGATGAAAGGAAGGGAGGAAAAGGAGGCAAGACAAGGAGAAGAGATATAGAATTTATTTTTCCAATATCCATTGCAAAGAATAAGAGGTGACACAGCTTGAAACAGATAATATAGAATTTATTTTCAACCAGAAGTAGGAAAATACATAGGTAGGTGTAAAGGAAACAAGCAGAACCTGTAGTCAAAATAAAATGAAATAAAATTAAAAGGAACAAAACTACTCCAAAGAAGAATTGAGAGGACGGCTAAGAGGGTACAACAGAAAGCATTGTTTACCATTCAGTTTCTTTTTAAAACAGTATGTGTTGATTTGAAAACAGCTGCCTTGATTTCTCATCTGGGTTAATGGACATTCTACAACATTGTGCAAGTGTTTTGTCTTTTTTTCCTTTTTTTGCTGGTATTTCATGAATGGTAAACAATAGTTGGTCCAGTGCATAAACACAGTGACACAGATCAATATATGTACTCAGCTGACTACAGATAGACAATCCTGATCATTGAACAACTACCACTAGATCAGCAGGGAGGAAGATGTGAGTCAATATACAAGATGGATGATAAAAAGAGGCGGGGGGAGGGGCGGGGCAGAAAAAGCTTAAAGGTTATCAGGTAATGAAACAACACGAGAAGGTGAAAGAAAAGCAAGGGAAAAGACCACAGATTGAAAGATGACGGCTACATTTGCAGGATAAAACATCTAAAACACAACTCTGATTGCGTGTGGATATTATTGCCAAGTTTTCTGAAGAAAAAAAAAAAGATGCCTTGAAATCGAGACTACAAAGTGTTACACGGTGACATGTATGACATTTGTGTGATTTAAGGAAAAGGACCAAAGTACCTTGCTTTCCTTACAGCCCTACATTTCATGACGACTATGATATGGATTGAAAATGAGATGCGGGTGGTCGGTCAAAGAGGTTGCTCTACGACAGGAAACGTTACTACAAGCAGCTTTGGTGTACACCGATACAAAGGAGCAGCCTGGCAAAAACAAAGCCAACCAAACAAAGCAAAGAGAATGAAACACAAGGCTACACTGAAAAAGCCAACTATGTGACCACGGACTGAAGCTTTAAGGGTGACATTACTCAGCTCTGATGTTTAAGAGCCAAATGTTTGGAAGGGGGGCGGGGGCGGGGGTGGTGGGGGGGGGGGGGGGGGGGGGGGGGGGGGGGGGGGGGGGGGGGGGGGGGGGGGGGGGGCGGAGTCCATTTGGTGACTATCAATAGTAGCTAGCTAGTATAACAGATTTAAACCACTGTGACGCACAAGAACAGAATGAGATGTACTATAGCGATACTCAAAAAATCATCACAGCGACCAGCGGCACGACATTAGCTTAGTCTTACAAACACGTTTCACAACCAGTCAGAACAGTGACTCTAGTACTGAACTGCAGCCACTAGTCAGACAGCTCTGCTGCCACTAACCTACAGGCACTAGCACTCTGCAGCTAGCGCCACGCAACATCCCCAAAAAACAAAACAAAATAAAGCTGAAGATTAAAGAAAGAGAGAGGAAAAAAAAAAAGTTGAATATCCCTGTAAGCAGTCAATCCTTCATTCTATGAGGGATCATCAGGAACATTACATTTCTCCAAGACAATGTCTCATCATGATTTTCTACAGGGGATTTGGTTTGTGATGGGAGGAGTCAAAGGGGGCGGGGTGACGGGGGAACTGGGAGGAAAAGTAAAAACCATGTAAGCGAACATAACACCATCATAGAATTCATGATTTACACATCAACAACACAATTCAATATCTGTTTAGAAAGGAAACATGAGATACATCTTTTATTCACACTTTACAAAAAAGCTAGCCTTTAAATCTACTACAATACTAATGCCATTCAGGGAAAAATGCAAACTGGACACATTGGTTTCCATTGGAAAACAAAAAAAAAAAAAAGTTAAAAAAACAAAAACATGTAAGGGGCAAACAAATGGGACAAGAGAACTCGATTTGAGGACAAAATTTATACTTCCTATTTACTTGCTTCCCTCTTGCTTTAAAAATGTCATTTCAACATGTACAATGAAGTAATAAGATCTTTAATCGCTAATATCAGGGGATGGGGAGTGAGGGGACCTGCATCTGCTAAGTGCTCATCATCAGCTGTATCCATGTGATAGCGAAGCTGTTGGCGTAATCATCTCACCACCGACACAAACATCTCTCTCTCTCTCTCTTTCCAGTGTCAATGTGGGGGTGTAACAAATTTGATTCCAAGCAAAGTGACTGTCTGGCCTTCAGAGAATAAAACTGCTGAGCTCGCCGCCCCTCGTCTGTCCAATAAGCAGCTTTCCACCTCTTTCCCAACGCAGAGGTAGGGGGTCCACAGATGGCACTATCGCTGCAGTGACAAGGGTAAGAGAACTATACAAAGTGGTTGAGCAAAAGGAAGGGGGGGATTTGTAAAGAGACACAGCTTCGAGTAATATAGCGGGTAAGAGATGTTTGTGATTGGGCCGTTCAGGGTTGGGGGTGGGGGTGGGGGGAATTAGGGTGATGGACAAGCTTATGGAGATCTGAATTCATGGGCAGGGAAGGAGCTCAGGGCTGGGTACTCGGGGGAGGGAGGGGGGGGTCTGGGGCACAAATACGTGCTAAAGTACAACTAGGGAGCAAAACAATGTCAGAGAGAGGATATAGTAAAGATAAGACGGACTACTCATGGTTATTAAGTGGTGAGGGGACATGGGTCATTGGAGGGAGCATACCTGATTACTAGAGAGCTCAATGAATAGGAAGGATATTATACACATCGTCATCATCATAACATTGTCACAGCTCATAAAAAAGGAAATTAACATTAACAAAAACCAATAAGGACATAAAATCTTCACAAATGTCTCAACAGTATTTAAAAATAAAAGCAGAAAAGGTTGTTCAGGCGTTCGTCAAATGTAAAATAGTGCAAGACGACAACTGCTACGGTGAGGCACGATGTTTTGCGTGGTGGTGGTTGTTTGGAATTTGTTTAGGATGTGTCGCCCGCACCTCACTGTGGTGAGAGCAGGCGTTTGTGTGTGTGTGTGAGATGTGGAAGTGGGCGGGTGTGGAATTGGTGATGGGTTGTGACTTGCGTGTCCGTTCGTCTGAACTGATGGTAGCAGTGTGGATCAATGGCTTTGTTAATGGGCAAGAAGCAACAGGCAAGAGTTGAATCGGTGTCTATTTACAATCGCAGCAATGTGCCGGCAAATCAACGGCAGAGGGAAAATAGAGGGGGGGAGGGGTGGGGAGAGTGGAGGAAAAAAATAAAACAATACTGATACATTTATTACAGTTAATCTCGAGGGAGTGCAAAATAGTGAGATCGAACGCCTTGAACAACCTCTTCTTACGTCTTTTGTACAAGCTGGTAATATCAATTCATCTTACATTAACTGGATAAAAATTTAGCCATAGTTTACAATACAATCTTTTTTTCAAATCTGATCATAATTTACTCTTGGTACAAAAAACGCCAGAAAACAGGTCTTTTGTGGTTCATATACAATCATGTAAAGACTGAGTCTAGATTTCTATTCTGTACAAACACTTGTGAAAAAAACCACTGCTTTTGTGTATGGAAGTTATGGCTGGGGAAAGTCACTACTGGCCTCAGAGATAGTGCTACAGATCTGCCTTCAAATTACTTGTACACGTGTGTGTGTGTGTGTGTGTGTGTGTGTGTGTGTGTGTGTGTGTGTGCGCGCGTGTGTGTGTGTGAGCTTGCACGTGTGGAGTTGGGTGGCAACTCCAGACAGTGAGAGGAATGCTGGTTTTACTCCTGGGTATCAGCCATTACTCGCTCTGTCTGCATAAAAGCAATATAGATAAAAAGAAATATAGATTTGTAATAGCCCCTCCATCACTTTTTTCCCCCATCAGCCTAAATCCCCTTGCCCCAAATGAAGATGATAACATGGGCCACATGAGCTCCTAAGCACAAGACAAGCCTAACAACTATACAAGCTGGGGGTGAAACAGTCTGCAAACAGGATGGTAGCTGCTCTCAGTTTCTCACATCACTCCTGGACAGATTAACGCTGGATGTTGCCCACGTGTGACCAGATGAATGCAGTTCTTCTCAGACATCTGGCTCTCGAGGCGCCTGAGGGTGTGGTAGCTAATGCACCAAAGCCGGGGGTCAGAGGTGAAGACTATCTTGTAGCACCATGGGAGGCCATGAGCACACAACGGGCCTCAGCACCACAGAGTGACAGCAGGAAATCTCACCTCGTTCAAGCTGCCAAACACACACCACCGAGGGCGAATGTCCACAGCTCCAAGCTGCACACATCTGAATCAACAAATGTGTGTATCTCAGAAGGTTGATGGAGGCATCTGGGCTGCCCACAGATACAAGGGAGACCTAGCACGTGTCAATAGCGTTGGTCTGAGACTGATTTGTCTGCTGTCTTTGCTGGTTTTAGATTTATACAGGACAGACAGACGTGCAGACCATCGGCTATGGAGCTTTTCAGGCAGATGTCTTCACCGCAGCCACGTCTTAGTCTCCCTCGTCCCAAACAACCAAACAACGCCACCCCCGTGACAAATCTGAACGAGCTACCATCCCCTCTGATTTGGATGACGGAAGCAAAGTGGGTGGGTGGGTTTTTTTGAGGAGGGAAAGGAGTCCAAAACACAAAATATGATGCACGCACAGGACTGAATCGAGCAGTTAAAAAAGAACAAAAAAAGAAAAATAGAGAAAGAAAAAAGAAAAATATAGAATATCTATAACATTATACGAAATCCCTGTCAGCCAGACCTCACTGTACGAATATTTTACAGGTTGTGTTTTTTTGTCTTCCTCCTCCGGTGTGGTGGAGGGAAGAGCTGGTAGTGGGAGGGAGGAGGGTTGAAAGGGAGAGACTGTTACAGTTCCCCCTGGTGGTGTGGCAGGGACTCACTACCTGCGTGCAGGCAGATGGAGCCCATTGACCTGTGGGGGCAAGTTGGGCAGGAGCAGCTCCAGCTGGGCGAAGAGAGAGAAGTGGTCGGAGGGGATGTGGGGATGTGGGCAGCCGCTGACATTGTTCTCTACAAGCCAGTGGGGGTCCAGGGGGCCCAAGATACCCAGCACGTTCAGGTTAGGCTTGGAGTAGAAAATATAGTCAATGACACCCTGTGGAGAGAAGAAGAAGAGGGGCGGTGACTTCTTTGAATATAATGTGCGTCTGCTGATGGTACTTTCACCCCTGGAATTAAGACCAATCGTTAATGTCCTTGTTGCCTCGAGACCATTTGGTCCAATGCTACACGTATGCTCTGATTCGTTTCATGCTCAGGAACAATTCTGGAAATGCTCTGCTTGTGCGCAACTTCAAGGTGGAGTCCAACATTCTGGAAAAGCTAACAGGAGCCTGCTACGAGCCACAGAAACATCCCACCTCCCTCCCATCAGCCCTCTGGCACAATAGTGAAGTTTGACAATTGGCGGATGTTGTATTCATCCATTATCGTTAGCCTCTGGCTATCATCTCTGCCACAGAGGCATGTGTCCCTACAGATAATTCAGAAGATGCTTGCACTGAGAATGCGAACAGGTGTACACGGATAGACGGGTCTCGTCAAGTGACAGGTACACCACCATAGTATATTTCTTTAAGCCAACTTACTCTAGTCGACAAATCCTCTTAATTCTAACACTGAATTGTTTTAGGCAATACTGTGAGCATGTGATGTTTTCAGTGGTCTATAGCTGAATGGAATCAACTTCTATCTGAATGTCTGAACTATCCAAACCAGCTGCATTATGGTTCAAATCATTCAGAACCAGGGCCATGTCTTCAGGTTGAATGCCAAGATGCAAACACAGTTGAGCAAAAGATGATAAAACTGTCACTATGTTTTTTAGATAAACCTCTGTACAGACACAGGACATGATAATGACCAAACCAGTAGTACATAAAGGAAAACAAGCTCAAAAAATGTACAGATTCTTCACACACTGTTGCCCTGCTCCTTCACAAAATTCCATGTAGCTAGTAAAGTATTATTCACTTAATGCTCCAAACAAGCAAAATTATAACCATCGCAAATCGGGTTTCCATCAGTAAAGTTACCTTGAAGTCGAAGGTGTAGTTGGTGTAAGGCATCAGGCCGTTCTCATAAGCGCTCTTCAGCTTGAAGCCGTGGGTGATTCTGCCGTTGGATGTGCTGTTCTTGCCGTTGCAGTTGAATTTGGTCAGACTGTCGCTGTAACGAAGCTCCTTAAAATCCTTGTGGGTGCAGTCCACTCCGCCAGTACTCAGGTACTCCACTACGCCTGAACAGAGGGGAGAAGATCTTCCATCAGAATAGAGAGACATCAAGAAGCACTTCAAACGGTCCCCAAAAAAAACAAGCCTGGTCTGTTCCTGCAGATGCTGCTGGATGCAATCTCACAAAAATCCACTGGGTTGCTGATTGTCATTCAGCCACAGCTGCACATTAAGATGGAGTGGAACATACATCAGAATCAATTTTATGTCTGCTTCACTTATCTGGCACATCTTCAGCTAAAAATCTCACAACAGTGCCAACAACATCCCCGTTTTCTCATCTTGTCGGCTGAAATGGGGAAGACTTGAAGCTGAAACACCTTTTTGTATCAACTCTCTCTTCAAGTGTTGGACCTTATCACAGAGGCTGACATATAAAGGAAGCAAGGTCACATAAATATATAGCTCACCTTTCCACAGAGTGGGACTTATTTGGGGCACATGGGTATGATGGGTACATCCCTCAAACCAACCACATATTTACCTCCTGGCACATTAACAGGTTACCACTGAATGTACATTAAACAAAGAGTTGGATACATAATATTTCAGAAATGCCTCCATTGATAACTTAAGAGATCATTCGGACATTTTATTTGTCATCAATCAAAAATATGAATCACGTCTCTGACAATAACTATTCAGATCAAGATTACATCTATAACTACCATCAACAAAACGGAGAGGTCTAAAGAATCTAAACAAATTCACAATATTAAAAGTTGTTAGCTTCATCATATTGTTGCAGAAACTACTTCTGATGATCATAAAGGTGCACTGTGTAGTACTAATTGACAACTTGATGAAAGGTTGCATGTCACGACTAAGCACACCTCATCCTTCCCTTTCAACCATGTAGGACCTAAGCAGCCTCCAAGCCTTTAGTTGGTCCATTTTATAAATGTGTCTGGATTTCATTTCTATCAATACAAATGAAAATAATGTTGGCTAAATCTCACACACTGGATTAGAAAGCAGGAAAATATTGATAAATACTGTATATTGTTTGTGCAGATTTAGGCTGAAAATATAGAAATACAATTCTTGGGTGTTAATTGCCTAATATTACCCAACAAGGAGAAAACAAATAATTGTTGTTGCGATGATAACACTGACACAAACACAGATAACACCAGAGCTCTTTTTTTAACATTGCTTTCTCACCAGAGTCAGGCAGGGAGTTGAGGTCAGCGCACAGCACCAGTGGAATGGCGTTAATTTCCCCGGAAACCGAGGACAACTTGAGGCTGCGTGTGGCCTTGTCCACAATGGTCTTCACCTCTGACAGGAACATCATGGTCTGAACCAGCTTCACATCAGAGTACTCTGGGTCCCAGTGCATGTGGGCATTGGCAACCAGGAGCAGCTGCTTCTCCATGCCGTGCAGTGACTTTCCAGCTGAGAGGAGGAGAGAGGTTAAGCGGGGAAAAGGGATACTAACTCGACAAATGCATATTGAGATAAGAGGTTTTCTCTAACTGTGCTTATGATCTCCTTTTGTTGAGAGTCTTTCACGTCAGCTCAGAGCGAGACAATCTTAAATGTGTCAAATGCAAATTTCAAGAGTGAATCGTGCATCTACTCACAGGAGGCCTCCATCATCTCTTTGCGGACCTCAAGCAGTACAGCAACCCCGATGTTGTCCTTGGTCATCACCCGGTTCAACATGGCCTCTGAGCCCTCGGAGTTGGCCATTGCCAGTTGGTTGAACTCCACAGTGTGTTTCTGCACTGCGCTGAACCTGAACACAAACAGGGAAACAAGAGGTGTGAGATGTGGTGGGAAAAGAAAGGCATGGGTCAAGCAGACAATTTTGTATGCGCAGCTAAAACACTGATTAGGATTTCACACAGCTCTATAAAGCAAACTTTATTTAGTAAAATCTTGCAACAGTAAATTAATTGCAGCTCTGCCCCACTGGGGCTTTAAGTGAAAATGGTGTTCTTCCATCCAACGCTGCTCCCCAGACTGGTTCTCATTTGCTTTATTTAGATGAATTACAATGCCCCGCGCAGTCAGTGCAAATGGGATACAATTTCATAATCCTCCTCTGAGGAATTTCAACAGCTGTACAATAAACTTAACAGTGTTAAATTAATACAGCATTCCAGTTTCAAGTATCATATATCAATGCTTTCAATATTGAAGGAAATTATAAGAAAACGTTTTCACTTTAGTAACCTAATCAGGGTTTTTTTATTTCAATTCAACACCATGCCATCATGTTTACACCAGGGGTGTAGTGATGTGAGATTTTGCATTATAGTTACTGTCAGTTTCAGGTATATATCACACACACACATGCACTCCACATCCCCAGTCTCCCTCTACAGAGAATATCAGCATTTCTCCAACACAAATTAAGGCTCTTACAATTAAGATGTAGCTTTCAGAGTTCAGTAACTCATAGCCTGTAAGATAGATACATACTTGTCTGTCTTGTAGAAAATTGCACATCCGTCCACATGTTTACGGTCCGACTCAGACATTGTCCGAGCTCGTGATTTTGGACTGAAGAAACCATCATATCCCTGCTCCTTCAGCTCAGGAAGGAAGAAGTTATAGTACTGCTCTGTCTCAACTTCCTGTAATCAAAAGAAGGACTGTGTTAGGAAGGACCACATGAATCAAATGTAAGAGACACCTCTTTCAAAATAGAGCATGTATAGGTGTTTACAAGAAACAGCAGATGGATGAAAGGTAGATACATAATCAGTTAACAAGCCAAATAATTGGGGAAAGTATTGATGTTATATCATATATGCATTTATTGCAGAAGAACCCTTATAAGAATAGAACACTTCCTTGTAAAGAGAAACAACACAAAAGCAAGCCCAGGAAAGTGCATCACACTAGACAAATAGAAGTTGAAGGCATTGATGAACTAAGATAACATCCTTTCATCAAATTCATTCACGCATCAGATCAGGATGAGATACTTGAAAACAGTATGTTAAAATTATCAGTTGTTAATGTAAGTTGCAATTGTTTTCACCTATTCCAGGAGGATTAGAAAATTGGCCTCAATCAGTGCAAATGCAGTGCGAGCACCACATAGAGCTTCACAAAGGGACCATTTATTGAAGGATTATTTAATTGCATAACAATTTGTACACTTTGGTGTCGACTTGAGGTGTTGCCAAAAATATCGATCAGGCAAAGGAAAACACCTTAAAAAAAGACGCCTTGTTTGAAAATCCTTGATGCATGGTTTAAACATGTAATGAGTTTATGTGATGATTCAGGGTCCATGTCTCACCTGTAAACTGATGATATCTGCGTTGCAGCCCATGATCTCCTGCATGATTGATTTCTTCCTGTATTCCCAGTTCAGAGCCCACGAGGGACAGTAACCATATAGCTGTCGCGTGGCGTACTTATCACACAGCACGTTGTAGCACATCACAGAAAACAGTGCTGGGGGAACAAATGGACAAAAGGTCAAACCTTAGAAATGCTAAAAAAGCTTTTAGGTTTTTTCCAGATATATTTTCAATTTGAGCAGTTTGAAGAGGATGAAGTTTTAAAAGATATATAACATGTTTGATCATTCCCGGTCAACAACAACAAGGATAGATGGGTCAGTGTGTGTGGCCCATGAGAACTAAAACAGCAACAGATGATTGTGTCGACAATGTGTCACGTTTTGATGAATGGAAGCTGTACCCATGATTATAGAACAATTATGAATTATATTAAAAAGAAAATGCTGTCCAGTGTAGCTCTTACCCGAGGGCCGTGATCGGTCTGGTTCTGACAGTGAGATCCATGACCGAGCTGGGGGCTGCTCTGTTGGTACTGGGCAGAGAGAAAAATAGTTTCATATGGGTGACAAGATGAACACAGTTGTTATACAATCGGCTGCTGGGTTCACCAGGTCCCCGTCCACAATTACTGTCAATCCTATTATTTGTGGGAATACAGTCATTGTCTGCATGCAATTTTTGATCCAGTCTCAAAATCGCAAAAGATACGAGGTACTCACTACGCTTGATAGCTCCTGCCAGATTGTCTAACAAGTAGTTAAGCAGTCTTCGCGTGCCATCAGGTTCCTGGTAGAGGCTCAGAATTTCTTGTGCAAGTGGGTTTCCTGGTAAAGGAGGGACAAAGAAGGTTGAATCGCTGCTCACACCACAAAGGGATTTCAAGGCTCGAATGGCTACAAAACACATTGATAAGCCACTCACCTTTCAACCCCAGTGTTTGTAACTGAAAGAGTTTCCCCAATTCAAATGGCAGAACCCGCAACTGGTTGTTATTTAAAAGCAGTTCCCTGTGAAGCACATGGGGGATTTAATCATTAGAAACCAGTCCCGAGAATAAGTTTCAGTTCTCTGAAATAAAAGAACACAGAACTGGTTTTGCTGTAATGATGTGAAACTGCAGGTTAATGAGGGTCCAAATGACAGATGCACCGAGGAGACAGGTATTACGCCGAGCTCTGCGTTCCTGCCGAGAGCGTCATGTTCAGAAGGTATACACAGTTAAAACTTGAAAATTATTGGCGCTATGCCACATTAAAAACTAAATGGTTGTTTTGATGGCCTACCCACTAGGCAGTATTTATGCCAATGCGGCTGGTGGCCAGTCCAACTCTGAGAGATAACCTAACGTGTTTATGAGACAGAGAGCAAGAGACACAGTGGGGCAAAGAGTCATAGTTCAAGTCAAGTCAAGTCAAGTCAAAGTCTGTTTATTGTCAAAGACATCAGCATGTGCAAGACATACAGAGAATTTGAAATTTCGGTTTCTCTCAACCCAATGGTTTATTAATAGGACAGAGAGAGCAAAGAAGTAATATAGTAATACAGTAAAAATAAGAATCTATAACAGTATAAAAATACAAATAGAGAATGAAAGAAAAAAATATTAGTAATAAGAAAAGGTTACAGAAGAGCGTGCAAACAAGCTGACCTACAGTTATGCAGCTAAGGTTATCAACATAAGTACAGAAGAGGAGCGAATAATAACAATAACAAGATCTGAGACACATAACAGAATGAGGTTTGTGAGAACAAAGGGTGCTGTCCAAGCTGACTAATCTCTGCCACCCTGGAACTATTGAGATGCACACTCCCTTGGCTGGCCCTCAAGCACACTGGTACTGTGCCATTTTGACAAGAGGATCTGGCAACTGTGAACTTTGCCACAAATGCAAAGGACCAGGACCACAACCAACCTGTGACCCTGGGGTTTGCACTTTAATTAGGCTCGAGGCTGTGGTGTCTTAAACCACAGAAAACTATGCAACTGCCTATTACTCTAATTTGAGCAGTGTCTGCATCTACCAGTGTGTTAGTTTGTTTTAAATGTTGTTTGAAAAAATAAAAAAAACGTACCTAAATAGAGTTGAATTCTGTTATTAATGCAAGTACATGAAAGCAACAGGGGACATTAGTGGTTTTGGACATAATCGTCAAAGGAGCGATTGGTAATTAAACAAGGTAGACTTCGAGGAGATAAGATGAGGATAGGACTAAGACTACTACTGATGAGAGCATGTGCACCAAGTGTGACACTATGTGGAACACAGAGAATGTGTGTTGTGTAGACAGTGCTTGCATATTTTTGCTTTAATTTGCAAGTTCTTTCAAAGATAGTCGTACAATAATACATTATTTTTCAAATTAAGAGCAGGAAATGCAAGATGAAGATTTTTTACTTTTCCCCAATTAAACAAATGCTTATTCAACAAATAATAAACATTTCAATAATCCAATAAATAAAACTTTAAACTGGGATAACATGAAAACGCTCAGCCATTCTCTGCTGTACTGCACATATGGCGTAGAAATCTAATTCAATAATAAAAGCGAGACAGCTGCTTTTACATTGAGAGCACATAAAGGACTGATTGTTTTATTTGATATCATCACTCACCTGAGAGACACCATGTTGCCAAGCTCCGCCGGCAGGCTCCTGATCTTATTGGATGACAGATCCAGGTACACCAGGTTATGTAATTTGGCAATGTCTGGTGGGATGCGTGACAATGAGTTGTCACTTAGATGCAGGGCAGTGAGGTGGGTAAGAGACCACAGGGCTGTGCTGAGACTCCTTACTCTGCCTACAAGAACAATGGGAGAAAACATACACAGGAGAATTGAGTCACTGTCTCCAACTCATACTCTGACATCAAGGTTAACCGACAAATGTGTTTCCCATCTGACTGTATCGGTGAATATTAACTTACAATAAGGAGGAAGCTTATGTAGCACTGAGTAGGTTATCAAATAGAAAATATTTTGATTTACAGACTGTCAATGCTGCCTTTCGTGTTGCTGCTCTGGTATGGAACAGTTTTTACTCTGACCCATTTAAATAAAGGAGGAGCCAGTGGGGAGTAAAAGCTAAATTGATTAGTTGATTCATCAATTCATTTTTTTTATTCCCAAAAATACAAAAGCTGCCTTTGGGAGTTCATATTGTGATGTGGGTATATACTGATCATCTTCTGTGGTACCGAGTAAAAAAAATCTTCAGATTCTGTCAGATTGACTCCACCTGGTCTTTTTAAACTGACAGTTTTACTGCAAATTACAAACAGTTCATGAAGAACATCAAAGGCATGTCAATGAGAATTAGATATCAATATCAATAAGACTGTCAACCTGCACCTCCACCAGTGAACATCGCTGCAGTAGTTGCACGGTCTAATTTCTGTGTTAAAACCCGAGAAGTAGACAAATGGGATAAATAGAACAAATATTAATGATTTCACTGCAGACGTGAACAGATGTGTGTGAGTGATCATTACAACGCAACAATTTTGGCACAACAATTAAGCACCCCCTGATTATACTCACCGCTGATTTCCAGCTCAGCCCAGTATGATTTCTTCCCGTTGGCTGCCTCCTCGCTGGACATTATTGTGTACATCCGCCTGGGATCCGGCGGGTCATATTTTTCCTTGGGCATTCCTATAACACTACAGATATGACTTTGAATTAAAATGTGAGTCTTACTTAGAGTACAGAGTTTGATTACATGGCATCAAATGCAGACCAATGTAGAAAATTAGACTTAAGACTTCCAGTCGGATTAACTTGTGCAATAAATTAGGTCAGAGGTCGTGTATGTAGCTCATCAGGTGTTCCTGTTTGGATTGAGTTCTTCTCTACTACCACATGTTCAGCTGGTGGTAAATAGATTAAGTTGAACTATGACGTGCGAACATACATGCAGAATCAAAATGTGACGTACACCTTGAGTTGTTTTCAAAGGGTTGTGATTAGGAACAATTGTATAACATTAAAGATCTTTTCTTTGGGGCTGCTTTCTGAGTTACATAATGGGCAACGCAGTGTCATGTTATTCATTACAAACTTAGTACACCAAACTACACGAAAGCACCGAATGTGACCGAGTTCAATTGAAATCACAATTGTGAATTCTGAACATTAGCTAGCCAATGTTAGCCTTTTACCCTTTCATTGTTGCTAGCTGAATAGCCTAGCTTAGCTCAACCTAAATAGGTGGCTATCAAACTATAAATAACAAACGCTAAATGGCTAACGCTAGCCCAACTGCTAACTAGCAGAATGGAAATTCTACATGGGGTAAGCGAAGTTGGTAAAATGAGCCAATAGAGACAACTTCGACGCGTCGACCGAGCGAGTTAGCAAAGGGGATTTACGGCTATTATAAAACATTTGGCACAATTGTTGTTTACATAATAGCACACCACTGACTTGCGCATTAACACTAGGCCACAACGCGGCGCATTAGTTAGCCACGGCTAGCTATGTAGCACCCAGCAGCACAGCAACAATCACTACCATCGAGATAAACAGAGAAGCAAACGGGCGACATACAACGCTGTGTTCCGCAAGCAACGCCGTGCTATTTAGCTTAGCAAGAGGTAGCTCGTTGGCTAAAACCTCACAGACATCAATTATTCGAAAACTGACCGACTTCCTGCTTAGATAAGACCTTTCTTCGTAAAACGACCGCGGCGCTTTGATACATCTCGACAAGATAGTCGGTGAAACGAGCGAAACCAGTTCGGGTCGAAGAGGAAAGAGCGCACTTTTACCTGCAAGAGCATACCAAATCGCGAGGACGACTGCGTGTTCTCTTTTGTTTTCTAGCTACTTCTCAGCCGTTTCCGCTGCTGTATCATGGCGACTGTAAGGGTTTTTTTCCTCTGCCGATAACAGCGCTCGATCCGATTGGTCCGCGCGCAGACGCTCCGACCAGCTGTTGAAGCAGAGTAAATAAAATCGTTGGGAGATGAGTGATGGATAATTAGAACAAACACATCACACATCACTCTGGATCATATGAAGTGAGCAGTGTGAGGTGTCCATCAGTAACCGCCATGTGGGCTTTTTAATGTAATGATGTCATTGTTCATTATCTGAGTAGACGTCCAAGAAGATAGTTAAAGGTCCAGTGTGTACAATTTGGATGAAATTAAAATATAATTGAAATAATGAATATTTTTTTCAACAGGTACTCATAAAACAAGTTGTATTCATTACCCTTGAGGGAGCCCCTCGTATTTATATTTTATAACATATTGTACCATCATGTTTTTACAGGAGCTGCATGTTGTCACACGTTACATCTGTCAGGTTTAATGATAACCACAGCTGTAGCCATACCATTCATTTTCTGTAGCATTATGTAAAGACAGTGAGTGTGTCAGTAATTTTAGTGACAGCTGTATTCCAATAGACAGCCAGGCCTGTGGCTGCTGATCCCTGCCCACGAATAAGCCCTTAATATTCACATGGAAGCGTGTTGCACCTCCAGGTTTTAATGCTGGCCCAGAATGCACAAACTATACACTTTTTCAGGTGTAATGATAACTTAAAGGCCACCATAGGGAAACTTAATACCATTGGGTTACAAGACAAAACAAGAAAATATACAAGCAATCCAAAAACTCAAGTCATCTTTATTACAAAATGAACAAAGAAATGTATAAAAAAAATATAAATATCAAATAACAATCAATCTGACACTGACATATCAAACAGGTGATCCTGCACATATGCTTTGACAGATCGGATAAAATATCTTTCTTTTAAAACACAAGAAATGCAACAAAGAATATTTGATACATTCATCCCTGACAGACATCCAGCAAGTGATCCTGCAGATAAGTGAGCGACTCTTCCACTTCGGGAGGTAATTCTTGGCCCATGTCAGCTTGGGATCTGGACTGAAAGGCTTCCATGGCTTCAAGAACAGCTGGGCGCAATATCTTATCCTCTGCCTTGAAGGTCTTTGTGCTGACTCTGCCACCGTGTTCACTGACAGAGCTGTGCAGAACGCCTGGGAAGGACACATGAAAGAAATGAACTGAGAAAAATTGATAGTTTGCAGTTGCCGAAATGCTGTACAGGTCTGGTGTGCAGTATTTTGGCATTTTTTGAGTCAGAAATGTAGAAGATCTGTAGGATAATCATACAGATATTTTCCCTCCAAGGAGAACTTGCGAGCCATGAGGACAAAGCAGTGGGAATATTTCCCTGCACTCTCAGTGAGCAGCAGAGCGGGATCCAGAAATCATTTGCTCTCATGTCACCTACCATGCACCAGTATTTGTCGGAAAGAAGCAAGCACGCCGTCTTTTGCCCAAAATTCTCACCTTTCATTGCTTTGCTGTGGTCGAGCAGCAACATCCAGAGACGATGGACCAGCTCCTCCCACTTCCGCCACATCTCACCACCGTCCTGAAGTGTACAGTCATGCATAGGTTGCATTAGAGAGTTGGACATTGTGGCGTATATCTGATTTATTGGGTTACATATAACCTGAAGGTGTTAAAGATCCAGTGTGAAGATATCCTATCATATAAATCCTTTAAATTATTGTTTTGTCTTGGAATGAGCAATTTACATTCACATGACAGTGGGTCCTCTCAAGAGAGGCTCTTTGTTTTAATGGAAGTCCAGAATTGACAAATTAAACTTTAGAGTTTTGATGACTGAGGGCCCCCATAGATTCCCCACATGCTTGGAAGGGAAGAGAGGCACGAGTGGTATTCAGCCACAACATGACAACATCCCCACTGCCAAAATTTGCCTGATATATCCAGAATTATGTACGTTAGTGTACTAAATTAGAAATATCACATCAGAGAAGACACATGGTTGACAAGAAAAGAAAACAACCCTTTAAATCAAGTCTAATATTCACCATGGGGTCTGGTGCAAGTGTGCAGTTCTTCAGAAAGTGCAGTAGCAGACTAAGCGACATGGGCAGAGAGATTTTCTGCGGGCATGAGTTGTCAAGCAGATGCTCCAGTAGCTTATATCTCAGCAATTTGTTCAGCATACTATCCAGCAGCAACGTCCTGCGAGTCAGAGACAGGTCAATCGGTGACATCTTAAAAAATGAGGTCCACTGAATGATTACATTACTTTTCAATGATGCATGACTTCCAAAAATAAAACGTGTATGAGCAATGTTTGGTTGGGTGCATTTTGTAGCCTAAGTACTACTCGCTATTCAATCTAAAACACTGACAAATTAAATCAGCTGAACTTTGGCAAGTGTATTAAAACATTGCTTAAAGTTCCCTAAAAATGCTTGTTCAAATGAGTGACACATGGCTCAGCTCAGTTCACCGATGCAGAGCAGGTGAGGACATCTTTATAGGAAAAACGGAGGTTTGCTCACATCAACTCTGCATCCACACTCTGTCAGGAGGCGTTTATTTATAACACCATATAATAGCTATAATTTTGTCAACTACAAGGTGTAATTATAGAGTTAAAGAAAAACATTCCTCCCACTCTTTGCTCTTCACTTTTCAATTGACAGGTGAATTCAAAGACTTTCACTCTGCTCCTCCTCACCTATGTGCTCGCAGAGGCTCTTTGCTGATGAGCATGTGGAAGAGCTCCTGTGCCAGCTTCCTAGAGCTGATGGTTGGAGAGTGGTCCACCTCCAGAGCCAGAGACAGCATCCTCTGGAAGGCAGACACCATTCTGCAGGAGACAAAGGGCCCAGGGCAGAGTTTGACCAGGACAACATGAAAAGGTATTACAATGAATTGAATCTTTTGTCACTCAAAAATAAGAAGTGTCTTTGTTTATTCATACATTTATTTACCTGATTTGTTCATCTCTTTCTCTTACTGTTTCTCTACCCTCCCCATGGTCGGTTGATTTCATGATGGCAGAAAAAAGCCACTTGATGACATCCCTGAAAACACACAAACAAATGAACAGACAAAACTAGATAATGGTAATGCGACAAGTGAAGATCGAAAAACAGAATTCTTATAAATGAATGTCCTATAATGTGACCACATTGGCGTAAGATGATTTATAATCTCATGCGCTGGTTCATGTCAAGAAGCAGGTTAATGGTTATGTGCAATGTGACTAAAAGCGGGTAACTCACCTGACTTGAGCAAACTGATCATTACATGACAGTGTGGCTTTAGTGATGGAGGAATGGAGGGCAGAAACAGAGCGTTTGGCCTGGAAGTCATCCTCTAGAGTCTGCACAACATATTCCAGAAACATGCGCACAACCTCACACCTGTGTTTCCTTGTCGGGTCCTAAGGAAGGGTCAAATGGAGAGTCAGAGAGACATGTAAATATGAAAACTAGAGGTGTATAAGCAGACTCGGATATTTGGGAAAATGTAACTTCAAGATGCTAGTGAGGGATCCCCTTTTTTACATTTGCAATTTGGCATTCCTCAGGTTTAATAATTCAGTGAACTTCAAAAAAACAATACTAATTGTATTATGTGTATCACTGAGCTACATTAAATATTCTTATATTTTACGGTCTTAAGTTTTACCTCATTGTCCATGACTGAAGTCAACAACTCCCAATCCCATGGAATAGTAGATTTATCAGCCATGTGGTGCCTGCGATAAGAAAGCAGCTTTTACACCTAATTTCTAAATTGAGATTCTGGTGAAAATCATCCACTAGAGGGAATGAAAACTAAAATACTTTCTGAGATGTTTTAAGTAGAAGCTTCCTTGAAATAGCTGAAAACACATTCCAATAAAGTACAATCATTTCCTTACCTCTGTGTCTTCATTAGCAGATCAAATGCCTGCACACACTGGTGATGGGGACACTTTAGGTTGAGAAGAATTTTGCAGAGGAGATGGTTAGTGATGTCTCTGGGTGGATACCAACCAGGCTGTAGTAGGGTAGACAAGAGCTGCAAAGTGCCCTCAGTGTAGTCCTCATCGATGGTTGAGTAGACTAGACTCAGGCTCTGACGGCATAGCTCCTTAGGTGCTACAATCCGTCTACAATCTGTATCTCCCACATGAATCTAGCAAAAGACATAACAAAATAAACCCTACATGCTGCTGGTAATACAATAGATGAATTTAAAAGAGGGCAAAAGAAAATCAAAAATATTAAGACATGGAGAATCATCTCACCGAGGTTTGACGTGCTCCAGACATTATTTCCCTGAGTGCATCTATGCACACAAAATTCTCGTTCTTGTGACAAGCTGCTGAGATGTCAACGTCAATTCCATCCTCTGCCTTAATTTTGACGTTCTTCTCTTGCTCGAAAAAAAACACTGGACTGTCGTTTTCCATATCCCTTCTATACTCCCCGTTCTCAGACCCTGAATTCAAGTCCTCAGTTTTGAGCACTGATACAGGAGCATCACTGATGTTGCTATAGCAGAAGGAGGCAGGGCTGTCTGAGGCCCTCTCAGCTTGAACTGCGTCTGACTGGTGCTCAGATGGGTTTTCTGTTAAAGTGCATTCGGATGTGGGAGGGAAATTGACTTGAAGGTCATGAAGGACAGGAACTCCGTCCAGCAGAGAGTCGGGGTCTGGGTCCAACAGCTCAGAGGCATTCAATCTGGCAGTGGGAGAGTGGTGGGATGAGTTAGTAGCTGGGTCATGAAACTTTGTGCTTGTGAATTCAATACTGTTCTCCTGCTGTTTCTCTATGACAACAGACTCTGTAACCTGAGGAGAAACCTTATCCAATGAAGGCTCCATGCAAGGAAAAATGGATGCAGTGCTCATGAATTCAAGGGCAGCCTTGTTGAAGTCCAATTGTTTCAAGTCTTGACTTACATGGACAGAAGACTCTGACAATTTCATTTTTTTCAGAGGAACTGCAAGAGCGGGCATTCTCAAACTTAAGGCTGTTGAGTTATCAGAGGAATATACTTTATGGTCCATTGTTTGGTTTTGAGGGTCCAAACAACTCAGCTCTTGCTTTAAATCACCACAGACCTGCTGTGGCGTAAGAACAGTTGAGTCTTTCAAGGTGCTTTCCTCCAACTCAACATCTTGACGAACTGAAAGTTGATTTTCAGCTTGAAGATCTTCACACCCATCCGCTGAATCACACTTAGTCAGGTCTAACACTGCCAGGACGGTGCTGGACCTTTGTCTTTTGTGTCTGTTCTGCCCAGGAAATGGTGGACACGTGAGGTCAACAATACACTGGAACATGGAAGAAATAAAAAGATATACATATAGTAAAGAGTGTGGCTACTTACAAAATTATACATATATTTCACTGTGTAAGCACATTTCAATGCCTCTGAAGTAAAGATTTGAAACAAGTGCCTTTCACCGTGTGAGATCCTTTGATCTGGCACAAATGTCACATTATCATAGGTCATAGCTGAACTGCAGTGTTTATAGCTACTGTATGAATGTCCACACAGTGCCTAAGAGCATATCATAGGCAACATATAGGATATATAAGGGCCTTTATCACGCTATAAAATATTAGGAATACATTATCACAGAACTTGGTGAATGGCAGCAGTATGGGTCAGGGAAGACCCTTTAAATTGGGAGGGAAAGTGGACTTGGACATATTTGAATGATCTTGCCGACAGGCTCCCTTAACAACTGTGGCCAAATAATAATAATGATGATAATCCTACGTTTTATGGTGTTTTCATGAATTTTTGACAAGACAACATTTTGGACTATCTTGAGCTAGCAAGGGCAGGGTGCAATGGCTGGTCAGCAATATTGCTTTAATGATAGTCCAGCATGCTAGCTCACACCCCACCAATGTACACACTGTCACGTCACTGCTGCAGTTCACTCAAAACAACAGACTTTAATGGAGGATAACATATCGTGTCATTTGTACCTGTACTTGTCATTTGTACAAATGACAATAAAGGTATATTCCATTCCATATAGCAATGTAAACCACAAACTCAAAGCAGTATCTTATGCTAGCATTCAGCTGAAGTGTTTAGCAAGGTTGCAACATGACACCAAACTGAAAGTAAAAACAAAAACAGTTCATTACAGAAATACAAACATAAGTAACAACATCTAATGCTGCTCACCTGACAATGGAGAGCGCTCTGTCTTGAGAATTGTATTTAATTTTTCGAGGTTTGACTGGACTTAAATGGTTTTAATTCGATGTTGACACCTGCTCTTCGATTTGAATGTTGATATTATTCTGTGCATATATATATATACATATACGTCTAACGACGTGGTGCTTGCCATATACCCTTACTTACCTCTGTGGTCTCATATACACCTTCTTCTGTTTCTTTGTGCCACTGCTACCTTTAAATACAGGAGAAATTCATAGTAATTAGAAGTTACCTTACCCCCGGGACGCTGACGTCCGTGACGTCATCCCGCACAGAGGAGGAGACGGGCAGCACGCAATCCACCACCTCCACATCCGAGTCCGAGTCGTCCGAGCTGAGAGTGATCACGTCCTCCATCTTCTCACCACAGACGACACTCAGCTCTCAGCAACAACACGGCAGCCACAGCAAGACGACCACGGGTGCCATGTTTTGTAGAAAACACAGAACCTCAGCTCAGCCGAGACATGGAGCCCCTGGACTTGTTACATTTCTCTGTTTACATCTCCGCCCCACTCTCTCGTGTGATGAAGTATGGCTGATTAAATGCCTCCATGCTCGGCTACGTCCGTGAAATAAGTTCAGTGACAGTGGTGCGTGTTGGGCTTGGATCGTGGAAGTTTTATATTCTTTAAAAAACATCCACGATTCGGACCCGCACCCGCAACAACACAACGTGACGCTGGATACTTCCTGTAGTTTCGCTTCCTTTCTGTCTACAGTCTGACTGGTTACAACCACATTGACATCGCCACCTGCTGGTCTGGATGGTGAGGATCTGTACAGGGGAAGATGGCCAACAGTAACACAGTACACACATTACCAGTAACCCCACACAAGCCCAGTTATTTTGGTGTTAAACACCTGCTGAGTTTTAATAATGACTTGAGGCTACCATGTGTTATCCTACATGCTTGAGAGGCATCCTGCCTCCGCCCTGATCTGGATCCACACCTAAATGTAATTGGTTCATTTGACCCGTACCACATCCTTTCGTTATGTGTTGTGATAATCCTTTTGCATAGGCCTAAATTGTATGAGACACTAATTAAAATGATGGAATCTTATTATCTTTTTAGTTTCAAACATTTGTAATCATACCAGCCCCCCCAAACTTGCCTTGCATCTGTCATGTACTTGTGTGTACTTGTACACTGTGATGTTACCCATCAAAACAAATCCATAACCATGACCACGGCGGAGTAGTTAAGACTGTTGACATGTTTAAAACATTTAACCACACATTACAGTCTAATTCATGTCAGAAACCATGAGGAATAAATATAAAGTCTTTCAGTTTTTCATTTGTATTCAGAGTAAATTGTATTGTAAGAAGGGGAAGAACTGTGCATTTTTATTTTTGTGTTATTTATCCTGATGTTGAACAGACTTTTTCAGTCCCCCATGACTTTCTGAGGCAAGGTGCAGTCTCACTTATCACCACTGGAGTGCGCTCATGTTGTTTAACAGATTTAGATACGTGACAGATAAGTCAACTGTGTGCACATAGAGCAGTTTATTGCAGCCATACAAAGACTGAAGATCTATTTAGTCTTTCAACTAGATGGATGATGGATGAATGGACAGACTGAAGTAGTCTGCACAAGTAAAGAGCACAATAAGGGCAAAGGAAGAGGAGGAGGACCTGCAAAAAATACTATGAAACAAACAAAAGAAAACAATGCAAATCATTTATACAAATGTCTCCGATCAAAAAAGGGTGACTTTCTGTGACTCCTGTGGACATGACACAGTGTCATGGTGAAACACTGATGTGCAGCCACAGTGTCTGGGCTGAGACGGCTGCAGGAAACATCATCCCCTGCCTCCATAATCCCCTTCAAGAATGAGCCATTGAACCTGCGTGGTGGTGCCGCATGGCATTTCCTCTCCTTTATTATTTTTTCTTTTTGTTGCATGACGTCACTAAAAGCTGCTTCCTTTCGATACAAAGCAATGACACGCCAGCGCAAGCTGGTGACTTGGTGTGATACTGTAATTGTGATAAGCACATTTCTTAAGCGCAGTCAGCTTACAGCCTCAACATCATGTCATTGTGTAAAATGTAGTAGTTGTGCCACAGAATAAGCTGTTGTTGTTATATGTTTATTTCCCAGTTTGTGGGAAATATTCCAGGAACACGTTTGTTTCCCCCAAGAAATGGAAACTGGCTGAAAAGCAGCCATTAACCTCAGAATGGCTCCAACCATTCTACCAGGTAGACGAGTCATCAGACTTTGACGTTCACACACCCTCCAAACACTTAGCCAGTGATGCAAAACACCTTATTGTCAGAAACAAATAATATGTCTGCACGCATCACGTTTTCCACGTCAACATGCGACGGGACGCCTCAGCTTAGAAACAACCCATGTATTTTTGACATTATCCTCACACAGGGTTAACGAAGCAGCCCCAACACACAGCGGCGGCTGATGCCAAGTCATTGTTGTCTCTCGGCGCTCGGGTCGTTAGCCCTGACAACAGACATATTACATAACATCAAAGTTAAACTGTACAATGTGCTCCAGCAGGTTCCATTAGAGAGTGAGGGGAGCGCTGCATGCTGCTGCTGCTGCCCATACATGGACACAGATTAAGGATGGAACAGCTTTATCAGAACCAGCGCACACACGGTTTCCTGTTGTTGGAGGTGCACACAAGCACGCCTGTGCTCATTAGTATAGTTACAGTTGCATTTGGACAGAGTTGTGTCTAATATGGTGCCAGCTGGCTTCAGGTAGAAATGTTTGTGGAGACCTATGAATAGTGTCGGGCTAGAAATAGAAAGAAGACCGTCTTTGTTTTTCGAAACCTGCTGTGAAATCAAATCTGTGCCCATTGTCTGTTCTTCAGCTATTTGACATCTCAAACACAATAAACTCTCTTTCTCTCTCTCTCTCTCTC
>JAFBJT010108152.1:288707-360819 GCA_016785325.1 Chascanopsetta lugubris | reverse complement strand
AGAGAGAGAGAGAGAGAGAGAGAGAGAGAGAGAGAGAGAGAGAGAGAGAGAGAGAGAGAGAGAAAGTGACTGTCATATGGTGCCGCCTCACTCCTGTGTGGGCTCATTGTGCCGATATGTGATGTGCACAAGTTAATTCCACTGGGCATATGAGGAGTGTTTAGCAGTCAGACTGATTTAAGTGTATCCACACAATAGAGTTAGTGATTATACACCAGTTAGACTCAAGTGTTCGGGCCAATTTGCATTTCAATATTTCATCAGCTGTATAATGTGAACAAAAAAATGTTTGGTTAAAGAAATCCAAACGGAGCGAGAGACATGTAAAGATACAAAATCTCAATTGCCCTCCTCATCATTCATCAAAATCAAATCTTCCAGGAACAGATCAGATTTTGTCGATTCTTTATCAAATCTATTGATTTCCGTCACATGTGCATTTAAGCTTGGTGATGTACATCAATTTCAAACCACCACGGAGACAATGGGACTAAAAGAAAAAAGAAAAAGGTCAAGTGTTTAGATCAAATTAATTCCTTTTCTAATAGCATGAATTAAATAAGCACTCTGACACCCACAGCCATGGTGGGTTTTTTTTTTTACAGTAGCCCAAAATGGACCAACTAAACCTTTTGATTTTTGATCAGAAAAGACGGTGAGCTGAGGGTTATTCAGCTGCAGCATGCAACTCCACCACTAGATGTCTCAAAACCCTGTGCACTGTTTCTTTAATGCATTCAAATGGTAAATGGTCTGCACTCACTGAGAGCTTCATCAAGTCTCAAAGGTCCCTGAAAGCTCTTCACAGCGCAGTTTACATTCACCCAGTCACTCAAATTCACACTGTGCACCTGTTTGCAGCTCTTTGTATCTATGAGCACACGGGACAATGTTTTGTTCAGTGTCTTGCTCAAGGACACCTCAGCAAACGGAATGCCACAGCTGCCCCATTCAACCGTAGGGGAAATAAAAATCAGAGTGGTATTTCCTCTTCTTTGTTCGTGATCTGTTAAAAGATTGGTCAGATATGGGTGTTTTTCAAGTGAAGGAATAAAAATGTAATAAATATCTGAAAATGTCTGCTAAGCCGTTCAGCACAGGACATTTACCCTTGGTGGTAGCCGCTGTGGCTCCCACAGGCTGAGAAGTGACTTGTTGTGGCAGGTGGCACAGCGTGTCACCGCAGTCCCTGCAGAGACTGAGCTGATTTAGTGGCAGAGAGAAGGCGATTTCCTTTTTTTTTTTCAGCGATACGGTTTCCAGAAGTCACCTAAATGTTACATTTGCAGGACATTGTCTTCCGTGCATACCTGAGCATCCGCGAGCTCTCGCGTCCATTCCGTTCTACTACAGTGTGCCAACGTTGTGTTTCGGAATGCCAGGTGTGCAGAAAATCAAACCGCGTGATTTCATGGTGAAATCGCGAGCAGAATTTTGAGATTTTCAGTGTCACTTTAAAGGTGCAAGTGTGAAAGATTTGGTGACACCTTGAGGTGCCTGGAGTATCCTTCACCTCGCCCTCACCCTTGCGGGAGAACCGATGGTAGACCATCAGTCGTCATTAAAACTCAAACGATGTTGAGTCGGTGCGCTCTGGGCTACGGTAAAAACATGGCGGCCCCCATTGCGATGACCCGCTCCTCGTGTAAATATACAGAAATGGACTCATTTAAGGGTCATGTGAGAAAAATAACACATTTAGTTGATCATGAACTCATCAAAATGTCAGTATGAAGTTGTTTTGTAATATTCTTAGACGTGAGAAAAATGGCCCAAATCGTACACACTTCACCTTTAAACATCACAACGTCATTTCGCTCAGAATGGTGCAGGTATAGCGCCTTTTCTGGAGTATTGGTACGCAGCATGATGTGCCCGCCTGAGCAACCTAACGAACATGCGCCCAGCTTGATTTATGGAGCAGCCTAATTAGCTGAAGGTAGATTTAACATTCCGCCGTCATGTCAGCGTGTGTGTTGTGCTGCTCATCAAGCATTCGCACTTCTCCTCTGTTGTGTGTTTATGGGGACCGGCGGTCTGGGGCCCATCAACGCACATTATTCAACTTCTCATGCTTGTTCCTTTGATTTAAATGCGGCCTGAATGAGGGGACGCACTGTGGCTCCGCCATCATTCAGGGCTGATTAGATGCTTTAATATAGACTCCAGCTGCTGCATACCATTTAATCATCAATACCGACGCCAGAGCCGAGCGCCCGCAGCTCTGCACAGTCAGCCGCCACCTACTGGAGGCTCCCAGCCTGCACTCTGCAACACTCACACATGCAACTCACTCTGCGTTGCACTACAAAGTCGTCTCACCCCTTGTTCCCGGCCACATTGTTCGATTCATGGTTCACGTTCTGAACTTCGTGCGTCTTGCATCTGGCTCTCATGGTATCATGACAGTTTTACAGCTTGAGGGAAAGGAAATTTAAGACCTTCTAATACAGTGGATGGTGATGAAAGATAATAATAGTCTATTATCTATTACAATACATATAATGGGGCAAATTTGCCATGAATATTTGCAATATCAGTGACTGGGAACATTTCTTGACATAGCTCTCCTGCTCCATTTCATTTATATGCATACAAATAAGATAAATATGGCCAGAATTCTGCAAGAATGGCATTAACAACTTTTAATATTTGGAATTGAAACACCAGAGAGAATTTTAAGACTTTTGAAAGATCAAGGAATCATTTTACTAGTTGAGGTCCTCTTTTAAAACGATTCGAATGAAGTGCCTTCAGAGAATCACATTCCATGGGAATCTATGTCGTGGAGATAGGGTCTTGTACCGCAGACTGAACCAACCCTTAAAGCAAGCTACAATGAAACGTTTCATTCGACAATTGGACCTCTGTGTGCACACAGGATTGCAATCCGCCCTTACTTTCATTGAAGTGATTTACAATGGACAGGGCAGGAACAACATGCCAATACAGGGGGCCGAACCCGGATCAATAAAGATGACTGATTCCACAGGGGAAACCTCACTTCATCCAGGCCCATTTCATCTGGATATTAGAAAAAAACATCTATAAACACATTCTACAACACAGACCCATGTGTCTGCAAGATGAGCGCCGTGTTCTATATTTCCCCTTTTCCCTTTGTGTCATCTGTCTAACCAATCTATTATACTCGCCCGCTGCTGCTTTTTAAATTCAGCACATCATTCAGGAACCTCTCTGTGAAAACACCACATCTGTGCTTACCTTGTTTTTCGGTGTCCTGCCAGGTTACCTGACTGTCTGTGAATAGTAATGTGGCGGCGCTCCAAGTCCAAGATTCACACGTTTCTATTCACTTCTTGTTCATGTCTCATTCATCCACGTTATGAGAAACGTAGGTGAAATCCACACATAGGTTTTTATACTACAAAGATAAAAACATACATACGTACTGTGAGGTAGAGTTGGCCTACATGCTGTTTGAGGTAGTTCAGATGGTGTCCACTTCCCAGACGGTCGATTCATTCGAGTGAAAACAAGGGAATGACAATTACAAAGAAAAAGAATGAACTCAACAGTGAACACAACTTAACTGAACAGAAGTAAACTCATGTCAAACAGAAATACGTCCACACGGCTGCGCTCAGACCTTCTCATCTGGTAACAAGCCCCACACACCTTGAATAAGGCTCTCAATCAGCTGGAGCAAACCAAGGCATTAGGCCACGCCCTCTCCTGCAAACAGGGACCAATGAAAATCCAAGGTTTGGACTCGAAACACTTTGAATGTAGTTTTGTCCTCTATCATTTTGATCCTGTAACCTAACATAACATATTTGGAGTAAAAGGCAAACAATAAGAAAGAAAAGTACTTTCACACTTCCCCCCACACATATGGTTGCAGCCAGTGACATCATCAGTGACATCACTGATGACATAAGTAGAGGAGGTTGGCCGGCACTTCCTCCTTTTGGGCCTGCAGCACATGGTGAGTCCACCCAACACAAGTAAAATCCTAATAACAAACCAAATAAACAAATACTTTGACTTAACTACACTGGTCTCAGATGATGATGAGATGGAGCTTCATGAGCCATTGAAGCTTTCCAGCAAATTGGTTCAGGAAATGGTTCATTTCTCAAGGCCTTCAATGTGCACATGAAACCACCTGCTGGCCAAAATGTGTAGAACAGGCAGCTGTGCATCCTAACCATGTTATCTGTGATACACTGTGTTGTGTCAGTAATGGCAGTTGGGATTGACTGAAAATAATGGCAACAAAATGAATGATCATTTAATTTGTTTATACAAATAAAGAGTATTTTTTAATGAGTATATCTAGTATATAAATGGTGGCACCCATGTCATATTTCATTGGAATATATATTTTTATTTTCCTTTTGCTTCATTCTGGTACATTCGAGAGAAGTTGTGAAATGTCTCCATCTAATGCATTCTTTGCACATTTCACAAGATCTGAGCATTTATTCTTCCATTACTTTTGCGTGATAAATCCCAGGCCTTATTCCATAACTACTGTGGTAAAACACGGCATCCGGATACTGAGGATACTCTGTCTGTGATAATATCTACAATTTATTTTTACCCCCAGGCCACGTGATTTGATTTTGTCTCCCTCATCCCACACAAAGGCCGAACTTGAAAAGCAAAAGTCTCCTCGTCCTATCGGGCGGACGTCAGTTCCATTGGCTCTGTTCGAGACGAGCAGCAAAGGAACAACACTGACTTATTTCTCTCCTGCGGAATAAAAGCAGAGGTTTATGTCCGTCCTGTAAATCTCTCTCAAGCTTTGGCCTGTTGGCTCATCTATTCATGAGAATATGGACCATCGGGAGGATTACATGGATATATCATGGCAGGGTTGGCAAGGTTGAACTTTCTTTGTATTGGGTTCTAACTGACTCCAAGCAAGGTACCTGAATGAAGAGGGGGTGATTTCCAGGACCTCTGCTTCATTCCCTTGTCCAACCTCTGAAAGGGACCTGGAGGATTCTATGGACGAAGTCTTATAAGAACAAACAGCGCAACAGAGATTCCGCATGGCTGCTTTTGAAATAAGCAGTGGGGGATCACGGTGGCCTTTGGTTGGAAGATGCTGACCACATAATCACATCCTCAGTTTGTGTGCAGTCAGGGATTTGTTGCCTGTCGTTCACCGCATTTCCTCTGTTTACTTCCCGACAGCAAAATGCACGGTTAAGGAAAGCGAAAGGTCTGGATTGACTTAAGTTAAGGGTTTTGTGCTTCTGACAACCACTCGATTCACAGTTTTCATCCAGTCCAGTGGTACAGCTTGTGTGGTGAAAGCGGACAAGCCGCAGCAGCGATAGCACTAACAATGACCTTGTTTTCACACAGAGGAATTCAGCAATACTGTTACCAACAACATCTCCAATCAAATGTGAAATATGGTCACACATCCATCCTCTATCACTGAGTTATGTTGTTAAAAAAATGGGCAAACTGATGTTTCTGGATGTCAGCGTGAAGTTGACCTTTTGGATATAAAGTGCCATCAATTCCTCACTTAATCCCATTCAACTTTTGCATTACATTTTACAAGAAAAGTAGCACTGAAGGAATAAATTGTGACCTTAAAATGTTACTTTATGACAATGACAAAGGTCACACTTATCATCATCTTATCTAATATGGGCATTATCGAATTTTGGATTTGAAGTGCTGTCGTTATCATGGAAACAAGTACTTGGTTACTTGCAAAACATGGATATAACTACAATGGAAAAAAAGGACTGCATGAGCTCTGTGAATAGCTGATGCACACCAGCCAAACCAACGTTATGTTTGTGTTTCCATTTGGACACGGATCTCTCTCTCCAAGCCTTCGCTGATAGAAAACAACATTTTCTTACACTGTCAAATGTAAGTGAGTAATCAGCGTCTTCTTTCTCTGTGTACATCTGTACCACTTTGGTGCCTGTAGAGTGCCATCAAGATGCCCGTGCCATCATGGTGCCTTGTGTTGCTCGACAAATGCCATCAGCTCAGAAAAGCCATTTCCTGCCTCAAAATGGAATAGACGACTAATAGCAGCTGCGTCACCATTAACATTACCATGGTGCATGAAATCCCAAGTTGAACCCATATTTGACTGAGAATGTCAACACGTAATCATAACCCTCCCGAATCCAGTCACTGCAGAATTTGGAGCCACTCTGAGAGATAACAGACGGGCTGACAACGTGAAAACATGTATGTTTCCAGAAAATCATTTAAATGTACGCAAATCCAGTGTGAGACAGAATTTGCCAAAAAAAAAACAGAAAAACACTATTCCACTCTGTGTTTGTGAGTGTTTCAGCATCTTTCAGCAGACAACGTTAGTAGCAGTGGAATATCTAATAGTTGAACACGCGAGCTAGAGACCAAAGTAATATTATTAAGAAAGGAGAGCAACTGCTGGCAAAATGCCCTTTAACTGACCAAAGATGTGGCTTTAAATCAGTCTTGTTGCTGTTGGTCTGCTGAACAGGTGTTTACTCAATATAGATAATAAGGTCGTATGTGGGACAATATTTGAATTTGCTGTAAAATTGCATCATTTAGTCGCGATCTTTTTTTGGCGGGGCGGCGTAATGAACGTTAAAGGTCAGCAGGTGTTGGGACATTCACTCTCACTTTGCCTCAAATCTGCAAGGGTAATGAGCATTCTGCACGGCTGTCAGCCCAGCCCACTGAATCCACAACACAACCGTCGGGCTGATTCACGGTGAGATGGCGTTCCATTACTCTCCTTATACATCTCATTTCCTGGAATCGCCCTCCTCTGTCACGCGGAGCAGCCAGAGAGGGTTCCCCGCTCGCGCACATCAACAACACTGACCCACTGAGCATATGGGGAATCTCTGCAGCCTTCAACATGATGGATGTGACATCGCATGCAACACCATCATCGCTGCAGGCCTCACCACAGTGGCTCACCGGGCCAAGCCCTCATCTCCATTTGCATTTTAATATCTCAGCAGTATTTAATCCATCAGGTCGCCCCCAAGGCCGATTAGTGGAGGGTTAATTAAAGATGCGATTAAAGCAAGCGCATTTTGATGCGAGAGCCTGTTCCTGTCGGGGGTCTGAAAAAATTCCATATCATCATTGATCTTGGAGACACAGGATCTACTATTCTAATAAACGGCAGCGATGCTTGCGTTCGATGTCTCAACTTAATAAAGTGGATCCCTGCCATCATGAAAAATCAACAGAATCAGCGCTTGATGGATAAAAGTGCTGATGGGCCATTATTATACACTGCTGTCACAGGATTTGAGTAAGTCATTTAAAACAATGCAGTGGGCCAACGCCACATAACATAGAAGTTAATATCCACCACAAAACTATTAATTTGCATTTGTTTGGAATAATTAAAATATGATAAAAACTGATTTATGAGAGAATCATTTCTGAGGGCTTGAAAAATCGTTTTGGTGCATATTAAAGGTTTGCACAAGTTTGAATGTACGCATAAAGTTAAACTGCGTCATTAATGAAAAAGGGTCAAATTGTGCTCATTTAAAGTTTCCTTTTCTTTAGTGGGTTTTATGAGGGTGTTCTGCGTTTGTAAGTATTGTTTCTGCTGAACAGTCTCATTCAGCTGCAGCTGGAACAACCCGTTTACTTCGACTTTCATTCTACTTCCTGACTGAACCGACTTCAACACTACAGTGATCAGAGTAGACATGTCAGTAAATGTGGACCAGCTGACCAATTACAGCAGTCTGGACTTGTTTTGTGAGGGAGAGACAGGAGCTCAGCGAGAGTGGAAACGGGAGCTGGAGTGGTGGACAGGAAGAGGATGTGTGTGACATGTGAGACTGTCACTCTGTTCTAGTGGTGATAGTATTTGAAATGTTTGACTACACACACAAATAACACTTCTTTAAAAAAAAAAACACAGTTGGGCTACATATAGTATACATATTCCGCATTGTATATTTAACTATTTTGAAGATCACAGTTTAGATCACAGGTGGAAAACTCGAGACCCGTGGGCCAAAAAACGGCCGCCACATATAAGGTGTAAAATTGTCTTAAAATAAAAATCTGTGCTGCTTTAAAGCACATTGACCATGAACTGCGATTGATTACATATGCTCCTTTGTATGTGAAGCAATGTATCTATTCAAGTTATTCATTTTTTTCATAAAAAACACAGAGCTATGTCCTTACATATGGATATATTTTTACATCATTTGATTCCATATACAATATTTGGGACATGAGTAAATAATCGAACAATAATTACGATGAATAATTGAAATTGTTTGACAATAAATGCTGAAAAGTGATTACATTTACAGTCACAATCGGCCCTTTGACTCCCCTGGTTGAGATCACGTTTTACTGTATGTTGAAAAGATCCTGATGTTACACTACATTGTGTGAGGATGGCTCATGGTGGTGTGCATTATGAATGCACAACACAACTGGACTATATTTAATCTAATCGGCTCACACTCTATCTGGGCCAATGCAAATATATTATAATTGCAACAATATACTTAATCTCCTCTACATGTCTCCCAATGAGCCCCGAGGAAGAAATCTTGCTCGAAGAAATCGTGCTAATTTACTCCGATAACGCTAATCCTCACACTCGGACGAAGGGAAAGTTTCACTGAGTCAAATTAAATTGTGGAATCCTCCAGTGGGAGGTGGGAGCTTAGTGGGCGAGTGTATGGAGGGCTCACCCTCTTTCACTTCTCTTTCAACTCAGCCATCAGCCTCGGTTTGGGAGAATTTCTCACCCGGGAAACATGCGCAGATTAGCCGGCAGCTGTCACAAATCAGACTGACGGGGGCAAATAAACATGGCCAGTGGCGACAACTTCAACTGTGACAGTCAGTCAGTCAGGATTAGCTGCCACAGTGGGAGTCATATGGAGGCGAGCACATGCACGGCACCAAAAGTTAATGAGTTCACTGGAGCTAAAAGGCCATATGCTAAAAACGGGCGGAGTATCACGTGTTTATTTTCAACCCCCATCGCGCACAAGAATTTGTTGGTCTCTGCCATCCCAACCGTTCTCTGCTCCCCTCCCGGCCTCCGCTCCAGGCGGGGAGAGGAAAAGGGACGCGGACTCTTGGTGATGGATGCTTCGGAGCGTCGATTGAGACTTGAATTAGTTGCTTGAGCTTTGCAAATGAGAACAAAGGGAAGAGAGTGTGGGCGGCCGTCTCTGTTGAGTTGGTGCAGAGGTCGACAGAGTACGAACCGTTTCAACGACGCCGCAGTCACAAAACTTAGAACATGAGTTCAAAGAACCTTGTTGGTTTTGATCAGTCTGGTGCTGCCAAACCGTGATCCAGGACTATCTTCACTGGGACGTCCCATACGTGAACAGATCTGTATGCATTTTTTGCTGTGCTTTCAAAACATGCTTCGTTTATGGAGGATTTTTGATTGAAGATTAAGAAACCGTTGGTGCATGTAATACCACATTTTACCACTCGAGTGTGTCATGAGCGTCCATAGCTCACAGTCTGCCTCTTGTCCCCTCCGGCTGCAGTTCACTTGCTTTTCAGCTGTACAGCTCTTCGTGGAATACAAATGTTTGCCTATTTCCCGCCGAACACCACTAGTGATTCATAAAAAACACAGAAAGAAAATTATATTTCACCACAATTTCAATCCCCGGTGTGTTTCACCATCTTTGATGCTGTTCCCATTTTGCAAACAAGCTCTTTCTCTGTTTTTTGATTGTTTGATTGTTTATTCTAGCCGTCGTGTTGACAAGACAATTTGTATCCCAGGGCTGCAGCTTGGAAGGCAAGTAGAGTCCCTGTGTTTACTTTAATGACCCCTGCAGGCACATTTGATATTTACTCTTATTTGAGAAAATATAACAATCACCCCAGGAACCACACTGCTGCTCCACTGCTGAACACACAGCCCGTGCTGCAATGTCTTTTCATTAGTTCCTTCGACAAACAGCGAAGCAGCATCTTGCTCTCGTTACTTTGATTCAGTTTGTGGTGGAAACGGTGGCTTTCCGATCCTGGTCTTTACTCGAACCTAAACCTGATTGTAGTTCTGACCTCGAGATTCACAACAGGCCGTAATGCTCCATGAAAAAGCTCCTCAAGCAGCGAAAACCACTCAAGTAAACACACACACACACACACACACACACACACACACACACACACTCAGGCCATACAAAAATACATTTGTAATCTTGGCTTAAAGTTTCTCCCCATCATGCTGTGCTCAGCCACAGAGAGTGGAGTGTGGAGAGCTGTTAGTTTGGCAGCAGCATAATGTGGTGCGTGCACACACACACACACTCACGCACACACTCACGCACACACACACAGAGTCACATATACCACCACCACACCCAGCAGAGAGGAGCATTCAAGGGTATCTATCAATATCTTCCTGCAGTTCAGAGAAAATTGGAGAAAATGAGAAGAGCTCAGAGGTCAAAAACAAGAGGGAACACAATTCTCTCTCCCTCTCTCTCTCTCTCTCTCTCTCTCTCTCTCTCTCACACACACACACACACACACATATAAATAGTAAAAAAAAAAACAATATGACTTACATACAGAATCCTTGTCTCGTTTTTGTTTTTTCTAACTTCAACTCTGATCTGATGCGCTGGGATCCATCACATAGCCTGAGTTATGTTTTTGGTGCCCATCTATTTATTGATTACATTTGCACAGGGTTTGCCTGTGAGGAGGATGAGCCCCATCGTACAGAATTGTTATGACTGCGACAGTCAAGCAGCAGGGAGTTCACCTCCCCAAATGACAGAAATGTACCTTTTTAAAAATCATAAATCAGTTCAACCGTACCGCCAATAACTGTGAAGCTCTGAAAATCTATATTTGAAATGATGAAACGACCGACTCATCACTTTAAAAGTTATAAAAGATCATTCTGTATCAGATTTGATAGCATCAATGATGATGATTGGAAATATTTTCAGGTGTGATGAAATAGGGTTTTCTGTCAATCAAATGTTATGAGTATAACTGATTATTGTATACTGTGTGATCAAAGCTCTTATTGTAAAGGTGCAGTGTGTACGATTTCATTTTCATTTTTGTCACTTCTAAAAAGATTACAAAACAATTACATATTGACATTTTCATGAATTTCATGGATACACATTCAAATGTATTTACATGTGCAGCGGGTCCTCTCTACGGGGGCCGCCATGTTTTCACAGAGTTTGAATGACTGCTGAGGTCCACCAGAGCTTCTCCTGCATGCTCAGAGGGGTGAGGGTGAGGTGAAGGATACAATACTTCACCACTGGATGTCAGCAAATCTTACTCACTGCGCCTTTAAATGAGCCGTAAATTCCCCTGTGATAGTTACTGTCCCATGTTAGATCAGGTACAGCCACCCTTACGGGCAACGCACAACTTTTCAGAAAACACATTCCACAGCGACCATGCGATAGATCCATATCGGAGCGGCCCGGTGTCTCAGGACCAGCGCGCGCAGTCAAAGGTCACCGCTGCCGCTCGGAGCCCTCTCGCGCCTGCTGTTTGACTCGTTCTCCCGTACAGTGATACTGCTGCGATCAATCACATGCTGATTGTCTCTCCGCGGGCCTGATGGAGCGCAGCCAGGTCTCGGCCGGATCCTATACAGCCCCTGGCACCGGTTCAAGCGAGCAGCTGAAGAAACTATCATTACAAAGTCAAGCCGGAGTGTGTTTTACGCGTAAAGAGACGTCGTTGCGGCCGGTGCGCCTCGGCTTGACGGCTTACGGTGCATTCGCAGCGTGGAGGTATCTGAGCGTTGCGGACGCGCCACACCCTGGGAATCGAGCAGAAGACGCTGTGACGTGAAACGCCCGCGATCCGACACGCGTTCGGTCCTCGCGATGAACAGAGGCTGCCTGTTCTTCGGAGGACACGCGCTCTCTGCTGTCTGGCAACCGCTTGTGGTGTCTATGGATAAACGCAATGCAACCACATGACGTGCCACTGAGCCATCAACCTCCACTTGTGGACACATTAGAGGCATATTCATAGCGTCCGCATCCCCCCGGGGTCCTTTAAGGAAGCCCCCGTGATGCAAACATCAGCGTACGCCTGGTCAGCACACACGCTCCGCGAACAATACATGCGACTGTTGAAATGTGGACTCGCGCACGGAACAGCGCGGAACAGCAGATTTACATCGGCTCCGAGCAGACGCAGAATAAGGAAATGCCATTAACATCGCGAGCTAAAACCATTACTTGTTCACCGTCCACAGGGGATCATTAATACTCTCACGGAGGAACTATTGAAATCCTCAACATTAATATCAAGTCGCCGACACACACAGACACACGCACAGCGCTGAGACTGGGGACTGGGGAGAGTGCACCCCCCCCCCCCCCCCCCCCCCCCCCCCCCCCCCTAACCCTAACAAATCCCCATCCCACTCCAACTTTCTGTGGAGAGCCCTTGCAAAGCTATTTGTTCTCTTTATTCCGACATCACAGAGAAGAACATGAAGGGATTTGTGACACAACAAACGAGACGACTGAAACAACACATAGGTGTTTGGAGGAGGGTGCAGGTCAGAAGCAAGTCTGGCTCTGTGGGTTTGAAGTAGGCAGGTGAGATTCCGCTGCAATGACCCGGGCCACTAACACCTCCATCACAAGTGCAGGGGATTCCAGCCTAATCAACAGCACCGAGTGCTGCACTGCCTGCAGCCCATCTCATTTATCACAGCTCCTTCATCTCGGCTGATTCTCCGTCTGATAGCTCCTAATGCCTTTTCTTCTCTTCCTCCAGATTTATGTTCTCCTGCTCCTGCGCTCGGCACTGCATCAAACGGTAAGTCCAGGTTTACGTCTGTGAGCGTGCGGCACGGCGTATAAGCACCGATGTGTTTACGTAATGGTAATCAGCCAGAGCTTTCATCAGCCGCACCTTCTTCTTTGTCACTGTTACTGTCATTGTCACTGTGTTGGGTATTTCAAAGCCTTCAGAAAATAAGCATCGCTAACAGAACTTAGACCAGAGAGAATCCATTTGAGGAGACACTGGCCAATATGCATGCTAATTACACTGGGGAATGTCTCAGCCAATAGAGTGTCAGGATTATGACCTTGTTGACCACAAAGATAAACACACACACACACACAGGGTATAAAAATAGAGCCGATGACTACGCACAGAAAAGATGCGATTGCATTATTTCCGATTCTGACTCAAAACCTGCAACAGATGGAAACTGTGGGTTGTGGAAGGAAGCGGAGAGATCGGCTGAGGTGAAACAGTTGAACACTCGTTAAAGTGAGAGGAACTGCACATTCACATGCTAATTTTCTGCATCATCATCACTTTACTGGAGTGGTCGATCGATACTGTGCTTTTTTTTTCCAGGCAGACAACGATAACTCCGAGGACCCTTCAAATATCTTCCACTGAAAATGCTGAATTCATAATATAACAAACATTTGTTTAACCGCCTCAATAGAATGTCTATCTGAATAATTATTGAAAACAAATCATCGTAGAATAGTGGTTCAGGTTAGATAGATGTTTTTCTGTGACTACTGCTGAAATATTTTACATTCTAAATGTGCTCACACGATCTCAAAGCAAATCATTACTTCTAATGTATACTTTTATTTGTTATGTTTTATTGGATTAAAAAAAGATATGACCCTTCAGCCTGCCTGATTGATTTATTGGTTTGGTTCTATAACAATGTTATTATAATTGGTGCAAGAGTAGAAATCAATAGAAATACATAAATAACTAATGAGTAGTCTTTTACTTCTTGTTTTGTTAACTGACAGTTGTAAATCTGTTCAGTTCCTTCATTCTGTAAAATAAAAGGTACCAGGGAGTGATGTCGCTCGGGCTCAAATGTGATTTAGTTGTGATAAAAGAAGAAAAAGCAACATGGAGGATTTAGTCAGGGTCGACTTTAATCCTTTGCTGAAAGCCAGTGAACAATGAAATTCCATCCTGAGACAGAAAGTGATGAGAACAGCAAGAATCATAAAATGCAACAACAAAAAAAAGACTGTAATTTGTTCTTAATGGATTCCCAAGGCCCTCCATTAATTAACAAACACATTTACTGCATTCATTTTTGACTCTGACAGCAAACATGAAAAAAAAAAGGAAAAATCTGCTCAAATTGGACAGAAAGTACATAATGAATATTGTGCGCCAGACAAAGACGACACAAAGAGCAACAAAGAGGAAGAGCGCGCATAAAGGGAACAAAGACTCAGAGATGGCTGATAGGGAATTTATTGCTTAAGTGGCGATCCACAGATCCACATTAGGCCTGTCGGATCTCAGTATCTGCTTTAGTTTGAAGCAGGGGCGAACAAAGACAACGAGAGGAAGAGAAGAGCTCGTCTTCTCTTTCTTAACCAGCCACGCGCCGGCAGGGATTTCCCTCCCTGGTCAGATTTGCAACTTTTTCAGTAGGAATATAAAAATGTCCTCAGGTTACGAGTCTCTCGGGGCCGTGTAACTGCTGACTACACGCAGGTCCTCGAACGCCACTCCATTACACACACCTCCGATGCATAGACACACCACAGTCAGGGCTTTGTGAGTATTCACAGATTTGACTCACAGGTGCATTAACCTTCAGCCTGCGAGGAGAACTGAATCTGCAGGACTTTACACCGCAACTCGGCTCATTCATTCAGTCACTGGCCAGAACTATTCCATCGGAGGTGTCATTTTTTTCATTATGTCTTTATCATATTTTTTTCATTATAATAACAGATTGCAGTTCAGTATAACCTTGATATAGTGAAAATGCTGGATTTGAAAAAGGGCAGCGTCGAGCCGCCTCAGAGGGAGAATCGGTGTGTGACTGGTGTGGATTAGTGCGGACAGCTGGAGGAACTGTGCTCGACAGAGAGGCAACTCAACTGCAATGGATACCGACTGATGTCAGCAATAACATCAATTGATGTGTGACCTGCTATGTTTTCAAAGAGTGTGTTGGATGCGTGATGGACGGACGGACAGACGGATGGTTTAGAGTGTGCGAGTTTGTCAGGTGACAAACGTTCACTGGAAGAATAGATTTTGAGCCATACAAAAAAAGTGAATACTTGATTGATTTCCAATGGAGAAAAAGAGGCCACTTTTCTTTTTAACCTACGTATTGGTATTGCATTCAGTCAGTATCAAATGTTTTTGCACATGATCTCGTAATTATCAGAAAAGATCCCGTACAGATCTCGCGATGATCTGTACAACTGCCATTCCGTTTGTTAGTTCATGTTAATTACAGTATTGTGAGAGCTAAGCAAACTTAGGAACGTTTTTTAATGCCAACCAGGTCGTGACAAAAAGTTGTTTTTTTTAGTGTTCACCTCAGGTCAAAAAGGGCTGTTGTGATGGCATTAGCCTTTTCTTCATAAGTTTGAATCACACTTCTAATACAGTAACTGCAAACCACCATCTTGTTTCCAGCAAGCTTCACGTAGTAGAACAGGAAGGAGTCTTTTTCCCCTTCAGATTCTTCACATTCTTCCGAGGCAGAAAGGCCCATTTATAGCCAATTGCCCGGCTAATTCCCATGGCACCGACATCTAGAAAGGGCCCGCTCCGTGTTGTTTTACCACAAAACGTCCCGTCGTGAACATGGGATCGTATCTCCTTGAGTAAACAAGCCCAAGGAAACTTGACAAAATGCCCAGCTGCCAAATACATGTGACATCTGCGATAGCGCGGCGCTCTCATGACCCCGCGGCAACGAAAATAGAGAGGTTTCTGAAAAGTGTTTTCAGCGGGAACACGTGACGACGCGGACGCCCTCGTCTCCTCATCGACACCTTCACACCGCTGCCGGGCCTGAGGCGCACGAGGAGGCGCTCGGCTCCGGTCTCAGAGAAGAACGGATGCAAGATATCAGTTGACAACATCGCACTGTAGCCGTGTGGTGACATAGTATAGTGCACTATGTCATTTGGGAAAACATAAAACATTTTCCATGAGTCAGCACAAAATCACTCATTATGGTGCTTAACTGTGAAACGGATATTTCTGTCGGTGTTTTTAAAGTGATTATAAGTCGTTGACGAGGCCAACAACCCATATTTGAACATCATATACATTTACAGAGCAAATAGAAATCTTTCAGTCCGAATTCAGTGTATTCTAAACTACGACTGAAAACTTTGTTCAAAGGGGCAGTTTGTAGATCTGACAAATCTAGTTCCATTTGTCAACAGCAGATTGTGAAAAGAACGTCCTTAAAGTTAAAACTTCATGAGGCCCCTTACTGTGCGTCTTTTAAATGTTTCATTCAAAACTGAGACATTCAATGTGGAAGTGAACTACAATATTTAGACAAAGAAAAATTAACGAGTTTCACAGTTATTCTGTTAAAAGGATGAAAACAAATGGCTCATTAGCTTGAATGATATTAAGTAAGGTAGAATGGTGTGTGAAGACTAGGGGGGCATCCAAGGTTGAGTTGTTGTTGTTGTTGTTGTTTTTTGTTTTTATTAATTAACCTCATCTACAATCATTGAAATAAAACTGAGGGGGAGAAGGAAAAAAAGCAACCTGGGAAATAATCTGTAAACCCCCAGAAAATATCATGGCAGGTTATGAATAAATTACGCACTTGTTGATTATAATAAATAGTGCATTCATTAATGTATTAACTGCTAAATATTCCCTCATTTCAGATTCTGCCGTTGTGAACATTTGCTGAATTCCCTGAGCTCCACAGCCTCAAGATCATTAGCAAGAAAATGATGCAATGCGATTCATTATACACCGTTAAAGACAGAGAAGGCGTCATGGTGTAGGTCTCTGCCTCTTAGTGTACGTTCAACCCGTCCAGCGGCTGCCGTGGGCTCTGATTGTCAGGTTAACTGCTCGGTGAGTCACCTTGAAAAACGCACCTCTTAATTGCTGCCAATACGTCTGATCGGATCCATCCATCCACTATCTGCACCGCTTATCCTCTGAGGGTCACGGGGTCCGGGGCCGATTCCCGGTTAGACTCAGACGGAGGCGGAGGCACAACGCTCGCCAGGCTCAAAGGAAACGAGCGTTCACGCCCTCGGCCAGTTTAGTGTCCGGATGGCGTTGCCTACAGCTGCAGGGCTCTGAGGGAAGGTGCGCGGAGCACCTGGGGGACTAAAGCTGCAGCGCTTACCGCTGCCCCCTACTGGTTACATCCGCAATTCAGACAGCTATGATATGGTGCAAATATATGGGTCAAGTATCATATATATATATATATATATATATATATACATATTTATAGCTTTGTATGTAACATTATGAACGGAGATGAACTTCCCGAGCCAAAGCTGAGGCCGAAATGCCACAAGCGACGGAGGCACAGCTGCGCAGGTTTAGCGTAAGTACCTCATGGCCAACCAACACGTCCTGCCACATCAACACAAAGCGCACTGCTGTCTCATCACTTATTCATGAAGGGACGCCACCGCCTCATTTCACACATCACACTGTTACTTTGTGTCTAAAGAGCTGCACCGAGCAGGAATTCTCTTTCGATACAAAAACAGCCCAGAATACCTCAAAAAAAAACCTACCGACTGCCACGCAACGTCAACTGGCCACCGACACCAGAGCGCGCAGACATCGTGAGGGGAAATCAACGCAGTGGACAGGTCACAGTGCTAACTGAGACAACACAGTCCGTGGAATTAAAATGACAGGCCTGTGTGGCATGCAATGTAAATAAAGCCAAACATTAGTAAACAATAAAGATGTCATTAGTGATATTTTACCAGCGTCAGCGCTGAGAGGTGAAATATTTCTGGTTGGAGTAGTTACTGAGCAAGACTGTTTTACGATGATACTAAATGTAGATTTCGGGGGGGGGGGGTTTGGATCATGAACATAAAACATAACCGTGTGAGACTATTTCATATTTACGAAATCAATTGATTTGTGTTTTCCTGACTCCTGAGAGCATCGACAATGTCTCAAATCTCTCCCTGAAAATCTGGTAAATGACCTTCCTGGCAACATTACAGCTGCAAATTCTGTCCACCATCTGCTCCTGAGATGTTTACGCTGCACTGATCAATATTTAAATATCAACCATGGAGCAGGCAGTATATATCACTACATTCAGGGGGAAGCAGGTCATGCATGCAGACAAAGGAGAATATGCATCGAGGCTCAGACACATTTGCGGCAGCAGGCGGCTATTTACAGTCATTTACAGTTGCAAACCTCGACCAGAGTTCATCATCAGGGTTTTGGACATTAATATGAGGTGATTTTTTTTTTTTTGTAAAAACATTTTTTACCACTAATTCATGTTTCAGTATTGATAAACATGCGTCGAATTTGAACAAACCTCTGAGAATTTCTTAAAGATGCAGCGTGTAAGATTTGGCGACATCTACTGGTGAAGTTGCATATTGCATCAATAACCCTTCCCATTCAAGCATGGAGGAGAACCTATGGTAGACTTCAGTTGTCATTAAAGCTCAAAAGATGGCTAATGTAATGTCTAAATCATTTTTTTTGTGTGGCAAAAATTTAGCGAAATCCTACACACTGCACCTTTAAGAAGTCATTGATCATAGTCGAATAAGGTCATCCTGAAGTTATTGTGAGGGTTTGTACAAGAAGTAATGAATTCCCCTTTGGACCACCTTGATGTATCAAGTTCAAACCCTGACCCCCACGTGTGATTTGCGGGGTCACGGTGACCTTTTGAGCTTCGACCACAGGAATCTATTCACAGCACAATGTTTACACCAAGGTTAAAGCAATCCTGTCAAGGTCGTCTGACACATTACATTCAGAAAAACTGAAAAAAGAAAGAGTCGGCCAACATCCTGCAAATATATTCTGGTCAACTGAATGGTTGCCACTGGCAACGAGGCTTCAAAAAACACCAGGATGAAATACCTTCAATGACTGACTAAGGTTAACAAGGCACACCGTGTGTTGTCACGCCGAAGCTAGTGAACCCCAATCAGATTCGAAAAGTAAACAAATCGCCTTGAATGCTCCTCTAAAATACCTCTATATCATGCAGCCAAAACAGTGTAAGAATGATTACGGTTTACATATAAACAAATATTTTTAAAGGTGCAGTATGCAAGATTTGGTGACATCCAGAGGTGAAGTTGCGTGTTGTATCCATCACCTCACCCTCACCTTTCTGCAGGAGAACCTATGGTCGACTCCAGCTGTCATTAAAACTCAAAAGATGTTTAGTATGTCCACTCCGGGCTACTGTAAAAACATGGCGGCCCCCTGTAGAGAGGACCAACTCCTCCTGTAAATATACATGAATGGACTCATTTTTAGGGCCGTGTGAAAAAAATGAAACTGTTAGGTGACTGTAAATTCCTACAAATGTCAATAGTGACTCAAATGACCAAAAATACTACACACTGCACCTTTAATACACGTTTCTGTTGCTGTCTGTCCCTCGTATTGACTTCAAATCATCAGTGAATCATCCCGTCACTGCACAGTTTAGGCTCGACCGGTTTTCCTACTGGTTATTTCACTGCTCTGGTTATTTCATGAACACCAGTTGGCTCTTTCGAGAGATCATCTTTTGAACTTGAATCACACTCTCTGAATGTGTGTCAGGGGAGCGGAGCTGCTTTTCACCGTGCGCCCGCATCACGCCGCTCCGCCCCGAACAATGGAGACCCGGGGGACCGATGCGGCAGAAGCTGTGCTCAGACAGAAAGAGGAAACTATTTGGCCATATTTGATCACAGTCGATTATCCTTTCAGGACAGTGAGCACAATGTGGGACACTTTCAGACCCACGGGTACACTCTCATGCTGAAAGCTGGCGCATTAGCTGACGTCTCATTGGTCGGGCCACGCACAGAACCCGCTGTGACGGCGGAGGCGGTGCGGTGAGGAGGGGAAAGCACCGCACTCCACACATGAATCCGTCACAAAGCGTACACACGCTGAGCTACAAGGCCCATCCACATCCAAAGCAATCAGCTGTGTGTTTTGACAACATACGACCGACGAGTCCTCAATGAAAGGTGGTGGTTTACTGAACGCTGTGGCGCCGCGGCTCTGAAACTGCGCCGCTGACGTCACCGGCGCGGCAAACAAATTCACTCGTGTTTGTTGCACCTACCTCCTCGAAGCCGCTGTCCTCTTTCTTGAAAGCTGCCGAGAGAGAAGAGGAAAAGAAAGAAGAGTCAAAACGCTGTCAGGAGCAACATCTTCTGAAGAATGAGCAAACAAACGGGTGGAGATGGAAAAAAAAAACAGCCTCGTCGCCGCGCACGCCGGGGGAAGTGTCAGGGATTCAGTGGAGCAGCGTGGCTGCTGCAGATGTGGGAGCTGAGGAGGAGCTCACTGGTCCACATGACGACTTTCTCAACTTCCTCTCATTGTGCTTCGAACACACGGACACAACTCTACTCACGCACAACTGTACTATTTACATTCGGAAGTGGGATTTCTAAAATCTTTGTGAGTATGTAGACAGATGGATGGATGGATGGATGGATGGATGGATGGATGGATGGATGGCTGGCTGGATGGATGGATGGATGAATGGATGGATGGATGGATGGATGGCTGGATGGATGGATGGATGGATGGATGGCTGGATGGATGGATGGATGGATGGATGGATGGATGGCTGGCTGGATGGATGGATGGATGAATGGATGGATGGCTGGCTGGATGGATGGCTGGATGGATGGATGGATGGATGGCTGGCTGGATGGATGGATGGATGGATGGATGGATGGATGGATGGATGGATGGCTGGATTGCTTTTTAGAAACATTGCAATTGTAATGTCAACACTTTGCAGTCATCTGGCGGGTTGGATTGGACCCTCTCAGGTTTTGGTCCGCGGGCCGTTCATGTAAGTGATGCAACCAAAAGAATGATGACCCCGACTGAGAAACAGCCCTTCGATGAAAACATGTTGCGAAGATTGAGAATATATTTTCACACTAAGAAGAGTAACGTTGAATATTGATACGTGAACAATGAACAGCATTACTTCCACTTTGCTCTATAGAATGTTACTCTCCTCCTCTTTTAGCTGCAGCCCTCATGAAAACCAATATCACGATGGCATAGTCTCTCATTTACTGAAAAGCATTTGTGCACATGTCTCGATTATCACCAAATGCCAGGGCGAGCACATCCTAAGATCAAATGAGAGTTGGTAGAGAGACACTGTGGTCGCTCCGTTTGACTGACACTCTTCTCTTCAACTCCAAACTCTCTCTCTCCCTCTCTCTCTCTCTCTCCCCCCCTCCCTCTCTTCCTCTCTCTCACTCTCCCTCTGCTCTTGCATACACAAAGAATGACATTAGCATTTTCAAATCGGGATCAGACAAAACATCTCATTTTTTTTTGTCATGACGATCACATCATACAACGCATCCTTTATACATATGCACATTGTCTGTGTTTGTCTCAAATTCAATAGAATAGACAGTACAATGTAAACCACTGATGCACAATCACGCATATAGATGAACATTATCCCAAATGATATGCAACACAACAACACAACACAAGAGCCAGACACAGGTCAATATTCAATGCAATCAGGTCTCTTGTGCAGAGTGTGTGTGTTGCTGCAGAGTAATCAGTGGATTGTGTGCTCTGATACCTTTGTTGTGTTGATATTCTCCTTACATCATCACATCTACATCGTTGTGCAAGCTCTTTCAAGCCCAACCCCCCCCCCGCCCCCTCTCTCTTTCTGTCGTAGGAACATAAGCATGGAATATCAACTCTTAAGACACTGAATACACAAATCCGTGTTAACATCCATATCAACACGAGTGTCTGATCGACTCGCTCAAACACTGGGCTGGGCGGTGACTCTGTGCACCCAGAGGAGTGAAGGCAGAGGAGCACAGTGCTGCAGGGCCACAGTTGGAGGGGTCTGACCGTGGCATGTGACAGGAAGCAGCAGTTTCATTAACATGCGGCTGAACCGTGCGAGAACTGAAACAAGGAGCCAGTGTGGTGACCGCATCACGGCCGTGGTGCAGTCACAGGAAATGGATACGGACTCAAACATGGGAGCTCAGTCGCTTGAATGAAAAGGCTTTTACGGGTACTTTGATGAAAACTAGAGGATGTGAAGTCACATGGCACGGTGGCTTTATTTTGGGCATTTCTGTTAAGCTATTTGGAGTTTTGACTTTTCTCCACGTGGTCCCCTGAGGTCCAAATACAGTCAAGAGGGGCCGGAGAAAACAAAGAGGAGGTCATCTGCAAGATTCATTGGCAGCGTTGTCAAGATGAGAAAAATCGGATCCTCAAGTTTCTGGCGATGGGGGCAAAGTTCAAAGGTCAGACTAAAGAGGGAGGTTGAAGAAAGTAGTGAACGAAACATTGTAGTTTTCATTTCAAAGGCTGAGATGATATCATGAGTCTGACGTCGGACCACGTGATCATCCACTATAACACAGATCACCACGGAATGTCTCTGGTAAGTTTGAAGACGGCTTCATAAAACTAGCTTCACATAGACGTACCCACATGTTCTGTCTTCACGCCGCCGAACACACATTTATCATACCTACTCTGCAGCTCCCCACGAGCAGCTGGGGGTTAATGACTTTGCTCAAGGGCACCTCGGCTGCTGGGGGAAATGATCAGACGAAGATACGCAGGGATTTGTTGGTGCGGCTAAATCACTTAATTGCAGTAATTCAGCAATAGTCCAGAGTTATTTAATGTATCAGTTAGAGCAGGGGCGTTCAAACTGTGGTTGGGCCCTGTGTGTGTGTGTGTGTGTGTGTGTGTGTGTGTGTGGGGGGGGGGGGGGGGGGGGGGCAACCTCAGGTCCATTTATTATTAAGCTGCAGTAAATTTAAAAAAACACAGCCCCACACATAAAACCTATTTATGACTGTATTCTACTTATTTTTTTTAGCTAGCTCTTTACAGACAGTCCCTTAAATACCCATACCTGCAGAGCTCAATGCGAGACCTGACCCCTTTAATTCCAGAGTAATATCCGCACCCGCCTGCACCCGTTCATACACTCACACATCAAGGCAACAATCGCTCATGTTTAAATGTTTTATTTGAATTTGTAAATTCTTAAACTTTGATGAGACATTCCCAACTCAGGGTGAAAACCCATAAATGGAAGGTTGTAATGTAGGCTGTTTTTTAAATTTTATTTAAGCATTATTCAATTATCATATCCTGATATTTGGTTTAGATTGTTAACTTTAAAGGTGCAGTATGTGATATTTTGGTCATTTTTTTCACCTCTAAAATACTACAAAACAATCACATGCTACATTTTCATGAATTTATAAGCACCTGAATGTTTTTTTTCACCCTTAGATGAGCACATTATGGACATTAGGAGCGGGTCCTCTCTATGGGGGCCGCCGTGTTTTTACAGTGGTAAAAGTGGACATAATAAACATCTTTAGAGTTTTAATGACAACTGAAGTCTACCATGCTGCATGCTCAGAGGGGTGAGGGTGAGGTGATGGATACAACAAGCAACTTCACCTCTAGATGTCTCCAAATCTTACACACTGCACCTTTAAGGGGTCCACATGACACATAGCGATGCTTAATATGTCAGGTTCTTTTAATAAGGATGTTCCATCATTTCCATACAATCGATTCAAGGCCTGAACACGCCACACTCAGTCACACGTCAGCCTGCAATACATCCTGCGCTCACAGTTCAGAGGCTCTGCATCGATGCAGGAAACACATCTGAAGCCATTAAAATGACAATACCCATATGTATCATGTCGCACAGCCATGACTGGACAGGAGCTGCAGCCTGACCCACGGGGGCCAATCGGCTCAACACGGGGACCGAAAGAAAAGAAAGGGAATTCTTTCCCCTGCTTTGTTAAAGTGTCTGAGGAGGAGCCGATCAATCGGTCAGACGTGTTGATTTGGATGAGAGGGGAGATGCCCAATGGGAAATGGGCGTCTAGCACAGCAAAAAAAAATAAAAAAAGAAAAGAAAAGTCAATGCCAATTTTTCTTCCCACGCAACATCGACCTGAACTCACTTCGTATGTGCTTGATCAAGCTTTTTATTCTCCGCATGAGCTGATTCAACCCTGGAGCCTGTGAAGATGTCTGCATGACTTGCCAATGTTATCAAATGGAAAGAGATTAATCGACAGTAACAGCAAAAATGTGTTTTGTCCTAATACAGAACATCTTTGTGTGTTTTATTGAATATCTTTTTCTCAAAGACAATGTCACAAAGGAGTGTTTACTGCTGGCATCTGGTTTTAATGGAGCAAACGTTTGATCACTACACGAAAAAAAATATCATTGGATTATTCGGAATTGAGCAAATGTCACCGAATCTGGTCCTAATCCTGGTCTGTGTTTAGTCATTGTGTGAACCATCGGCTTTCTCTATACCAGCGGTTCTCAACTGGTTGGGTCGCGACCCAAAAGCATTCGAGAAGTTGGACCGTCGTGACGGGGGAATGGTGGGTCCCCAAAACCTCACCAGTTGAGAACCACTTCTCCGTCTGGCCCTTCAGAATAAAATCTGCTGAAAGCTCATTAGAGCTAATGTGAGAAAAAAAAAAAAAGAGAAAGACAAAAAAATCGACTTAAGATGAGAGAAGGCGGAGCTGTGCGTGTGGAGGACATCCGCATATGGTGTCAAGGGAGCTTCTGCTTGATGGGCTGCGAACCAACATACGTGATCTCCGCGGTGAAATGATCACATTGGATACATTCTGCCTCCGCCTGCTGCACCAACCCACACCTGAACACTCGGGGGGATTCCTGTGTTGTTCTGTGTGAACGCGTCTGAGCGGAGAACGCTGCTGCAGTCAGGCGAGAGAGGCAACCGGGACCTCTGTCCCCGAGAGGACGTGACATGCAAACAGCCTGAGAGGCCTCCAGCCTATCAGTTTACTTGATGCTTTTTAACCATTATGCCAAGTCAGCATATTCTGTAGGTCGGACTATTTACAACACATCCCGTGTAGAAGAAAGCTCCATCACAGGAAGCAAATAATGACAGCAATATCAAATATACACAGAAGAGCTGTTTGCTGCTTTGTTTCACCTTCTCCGCCAATGGATGATACTTTTTTTTGGTTTTTTTTTACTTATGTGATGGTTTCTAGGATGAAGCTCAGTCGGCACACAGAAGTGAGATCAAATGTTAAAGATGGTGCTAAAGCCACAGTCTCAAGGACAACCCTCACATTTCCCTTCCCTTCCAATCATGAAAATGACTTCAACAATTACATTACATTTCAAAATGTTTGTCCATTCTGGGCTTCTGTACACCAATGATAGTCTCAGTGGAGAGGACCCACTCCTGGGGTGATAGATAAGGTGATGGGCACATTCTACGGTCATGAAAACAGCCACTACAAGGGATTATACAATGATAAGGAGAATATCAATGTAAATACTAAATATTCTATTTCTACCAATAGAAAAAAGGATTACATCTAAAATGTTACACTGTCAAATTCTTCAAGTAAATCTAGAACACACATATGAGTTTATGTTGCAATGTGATGGGTTGCTAGGGGAAATAATGTCAGGGCCATTGGGAGTGTCAGTGTCAGGGCCAGAGACACTGCAGCAGGGTCCAAGCGGGATTCGAACCAGCGACTGCTCTGAACCACTGTCATCACCAGATGAAATAATGGTTAAGTTATAATGTATAGGTTCTCTACAGAGTCAATTTTCCTTATTTATGTTTACTTGTGTTTCGTTTGATGTTTGACCAAACCATCCATTTCATAACAAGCCATAGATGGACAAAGAGAACATTGAGGATTATGTTTTCCTGCTGGTCCTTTTGAATTGATGTGGAGGTTAACATGATGAAGATGATGATGATGATGATGATGATGATGTTTAAGGGAAACTGTGACCTCTGAATCAGATCAGACCCAAGTTGTCAAGCACAGAATCCCCCTGGCTGTTTATGAAGTTTTGGACACATGAGAAGCAGAAAGTCGAACACAGAGCGGGAGGAAACATGGCCAGGCGCAGTGGATGTGTTTTCCATGACAGCAGCAGCAGCAGCAGCAGCAGCAGCAGCAGACCAGGCTGAAGCAACAGTGTACGGAGCCGCAGCTGCCGCATCTGGACTCTGACGCTCTCCATCGAACATTTCGCACAAAGACGCAGGAGAATTTTTTTTTTAAACCAAACAAACAAACAAAAACAAAACATATACTCACCGATACTCCTGAAACTCTCCGACAAAGTTCTCCTCAACTTTTTCATTTTGCCCATTTTCTCCGCGGGCTGCGAGGCTGGCATCAGGTCGCACATTTCTCTTTCCTCTCCCACCGACTTTGGCAGCGGACGGTCGCGGGGAAGGAGGAGTGCTCTTCGGTCCGCGCAGCGGGGCTTCTCCCGGCGCTGGGAGTCAGGAAAAGCAGGGCTCGGCTCCTCACACTTCTCTCATCAACTAGTCCCAACTGTCCTCTGGAGCTTGTTCTCAACAAGGCAACTACATGTCCATGAGGAGGCAGTGAAAGTCGCCGTCGGCTCGGACGGGCTGCCGGGGCGGAGGGAGGGAGCCGTGCGTAATGACGCGCGTCTGGAGCGTCTCTGTGTGATTTGGATGAGGTCCTGATGATCGGATCCGCGCTCACTTCTTTCTTCTCTCTCACAGTCTCAGTCGCTCCCTGGCTCTACCGCAACCGAGATGTCATTTTTGGGATTTCTCTCTCCGGTTTCGACCCCTCCAGGCCCCGCCCCCGGCGCGGATTGGGGGGCTCCCGGGGCAAACCGCGCTTCTATTGGCTGAGAGGGCTGGCTGTCAGGACGGCGGCGCCGCCCTCTGGTGGGGGAGGAGGAGGAGGAGGGTGGAGGAGGAGGAGGAGGAGGAGGAGGAAGATTTTATTTTTTCATTAGCAGCCACTTTGTTGTGCGCGCTCCCGCTGGAAACTGCTGCCCCCTGTGAGAGCCAGGGTCAGCGGTGTCCTGCTCTCACCTCCAACCAGCTGCTCCGTATCTGTAATAATAATAATAATAGTAGTAGTAGTAGTAATAATAATAATAATAATAATAATAATAATAATAATAATAATAATAATAATAATAATAGTAATAATGATAATAATAATAACAACAACTACAACTACAACTACAACAACAATAACAACAATAACAACAACAACAACAACAATAATAATAATAATAATAATAATAATAATAATACAAATACAAACATGGTTACCATTATGATTGTTATTATTTGAAAGACCACCTGTGAAAGAACCCCGCAGAATCTGCAGTCACAGCAACATGTTAAATGTCTCTGCAGACAACATAAGCTTTAATTGGCTCCACCCCCTCTGAGCATTTGATGGGAAGGAAGCACCAAGATGAACAGGTTGATCTCTCTGCAACTTCCTCCCTGGTTCACACAATCATCATCTCACCGTTAACATATTAGTTCAGGTATGACTGTTTGTGAAGAAATCTATATTTTACAACGAGGGACAGTGCTCAGCAGGTTTTCTTTCATCATTCAGATTCAGAAGATTCATCTATTGATGGTGGGTTTCCCTTTGTTCAAACAAAAAAAATCCGTGTTGCATTTAATGAGACAGTTGCTTGTCTGGTGGTCAAAGGTCAAAGGTCAGAGTCATCATGACCTCACAATGCGTGTTCTAAAATCGATGCCTTCAGGAACTGCCAATTGGATTTACTTCAAATTCTGCTGGCGTCTCCATTTGGACTGATCAGATTTTGATAGACAAAGGTCAAAGGTCATGGTGACTTTAAATGAATTCAGGGGAAAATGTTTACAAATGGAAACGGCACTGATTGGCAGACATCTCTGTTTCCGGGTGATTTCAGCAGGACTATCCGCACAATTGCACTAATTCTATGACAAATTAGTTTTTGACCAGAACTCTGCCGGTAATATCCGTCTGTCTGTTCAGCTCCGACAGAATCACATTTAGTCGGCTCACTTACAGTTTAGAGTTGAGATAAAAGGGGCCTGTGGGATTGGAAATATCAAAGCTAACCAAACTCTGCATCGATTATCTAAATCCTGCAGCATGGAGCTCTGCTGTGCTTTTGTCGTGTGTCTCCCAGATGACCTCTCAAACGGCCTCTGTCTGTGTGTGTGTGTGTGTGTGTGTGTGTGTGTGTGTGTGTGTGTGTGTGTGTGTGTTCTTCAGTCAGTCCAGCGGCCATCAGAGGCACCATAACACGTCTCAGTGTTTGGATGTGCTCTGTTACAGAGCAGCACAGTCTGAAACCATCTCTGGAATGCAGAGGGCTGAAACGTTTTCATACTTCCTCCTAATGAGTTCGACCAAACCCTGTGGATAATGGAGACAAATGCGCAGCTTCATTAGTTTGAATCGCTCTTTCATTACAGTGCGGTGCACGCGTCTGACGCAAATTGAACAGTTTACCCCGGCACTGGAACAGAATGTATACAGCCTATGTCTGTTGTTTGTAAAAGACCATAATATCACTGCAGAGTCCTACAGCTGCATGTTTGTAATGTCCTGTTCTCCGGTTTTGTGTCAATGCTCTGGAGCCATTTCACTATGATCCCTTGTTATTAGTGAGTCCTCCTCAAACATGTTTTTGTGTACTCAACGAAGACAGATTTGTATTCTTTATTTTTTATTTTCTTATTGTGCAGTGTGCAATGAATTAAAAATATTGGAGTCCATCCTACCTGGTTTATCTGCTGCGCAGATCGTGTAGTCAACATTTTTCATGAAACTAAACTGGATTTGCTTCATTCTTGTTTATGTCAGTGGATTATCTAAGTTTCAATGATTTATTATAGGGTGTGTCATGCAGTTGTGGGTTGGTGTTTTTTTTTAAACACAACAGTCACACCTGGCCCCTCCCCCTCTGCCCTTCAACACCACTGCTCCATGTACACTGCATAGGGGCTGTGCAGATGAAGGGATAAAGGCACCGCCACAAACATTTATTCAGTCATTCCTGGTGATCGGGGGGGGATTACTTTCATTTAAATGTCATTATTTGCCCTCAACTGCCTTTCAGGTTTGTGTCATATAACATGTTGGTTTCTCAAAGAACATTCACCTCTCATCTAAGACGCTCTTCTAGTTAATTCATCAAATGATTATCAACCAAATGAATACTTTCTGAATTGCTATTTAAAGTCATATGCTTTAACTGTACTGCAAACTTTGCAAATGTTGCAATATTGACCAAACCATCAAAGCAGAAGTAGGAATAGTTAAGAACAAGTAAAGGCATCACATGTCCAAACTGCACCAAATCCAAGACCACACTTCCTGTGGTGGTGTCAACATTTCACATTCAGACTCAGGTGTTTGTGGTGTTCATTTCAAGTCAAGCCTGTGGTGCTTGTGCACAACATGGCGAGTTTCAAGCATTTCCCTCATCTTGCGTGTGGTGGTGGCAGCAGCAGCAGATGGCACCGAGGTAACTCACTGCATTTCTCAGCCTGTGGATGATGTCAGGCCGCGTGAGCAGAGAAAAGCTCCTCTGGTACAGTAACAACCCCCTGGTGGCTGTTTGAAGACAAACTGGAGGAGGAGGCGGTGGAAAGAGCACGTATTTATACGGCTTATACGAATGAATATATGTTTGACCAAGTGAGGTTTTGTACTGACTGTGATGATCCCAGCACATCACCGAGGAGAGGTTGGATACAAAAAGAGCATGTGTTAAAGGTGCAGTATGTAAGATTTTGGTCATTTTTGTCGCTTCTAAAAAATGTTACAAAACAATTACATACTGACATTTTCATGAATTTGTAATCCCGTAAATGTAGTTCTTTTTTCCATGTACCCTGAAAAGAGCCCATTAATGTATATCTATATGAGGAGGGGGGGGGGGTACTCTTGATGGGGGCCGCCATGTTTTTACAGTAGCAAAAGTGGACCCACTAAACATACTTTGAGTTTTAATGACAGTCTACCATAGGTTCTCCTGCAGGCTCAGACGGGTGAGGGTGACATTATGGATACAAAATGCAACTTCACCAAATCTCACACACTGCACCTTTAATACTAACAAGAGTGAAGGATTGAAGCTGAGACAGTACTGGAGTGGTGCATCCTGGCATCAGGCCAGCGAAAACACAGAGAGAGGTAGAAACCCCTGAGGTTCGGTACCGGTGGTTGAGGGGAGCAGATGGAAGACGGGAACTTTCATGTGAAACAATGGAGTGGACCTGCAGGACCAGGTGGTGACGGGGAGGTGGTGGGATGAACACATGACAGAAGCCCATCAGGCTCCAGTGAAACAGAAGTGGACAGAAAATGTCCAGGCAGAATGAAAGAGGGTTTGGACGGTGTGCGGGGAACGAAGCATGAAGAGTCAGTCACTTAGACAAGATCTTTTCCATTGAACTTAAAGGTGCGGTGTGTACGATTTTGGTCATTTTTGTTTCTTATGAAATATTACAAAACAATTGTGTACCGACATATTTGTGAATTTTTGATCGCCTACAGGTTTTTTTTCCATAACCCTACAATGAGTCCAATCATGTATATTTACATGTGCGCCGTTCTGCCCCAGCATATTTTAACAGTAAACTAAACAGACGCCTTATGAGTTTGAATGATAACTGAGGCCTACCATAGATTCCCATTGCATTCAGCTGCAACATGTGGTGTGTTCCTGATTCTGTAAATTCTACACAAATGTTCAAACTGATGTAGCTGTTTTGCATAGCCACCTACACGAGTGTCATAAAGGCAGCGTTCAGAAGCTGCGGGTTGATCAGACGCGTTGATTCGTCACTAAGACAGGTGAGAAGTCAGCATGGGACTGAGGGGAGAATGTGATGAACTGTGCTGTACTCGGTGTCCTCTGCTCTGAGCCCTGTGGATGCCGCTGTCATCCTGAGTTAATGCTCGTGTGCACCTCCAACACTGGAGGACACAGCAGTAGTTTATATTCAGTGGATCTGCGGTGAGCCCTCAGATCAGAAGAAAACACACCGGGTCTTATGAATACACGAGCAGAACCGCTGTGTTAAAATAGTGGATTTTTATTCACTCGTCAGCACACACCTATAGGTGCAATCATCACAGAGTCCACACAGCATTTTTAAAATGAAAAGGCAAGTATGAAACTACAAAGCTATCTCATGACGCCACATCTCAGCACATGAAAAGAAATTTGCAGGTTTAAAAAGACCTTTCGACATCCATCCGACACAAAACACGTACAAAAAAAGTCCTCATCAAGAATCACACGTCAAAATAAATTCTAAATCTCGTTATATCAGGTTTCTGATCGGAAATAAAAAAGTGATCTGAACCGAATCATTCAGGACGGCACTCGGCGTTATTTGTCGTGTCACCGGGGGATTATGTGAGAAAAGGGAACCACTCCAAACTCTAAACGGAGAGCGACTCCGAGAGCTTCCTGTGGAACTCCTCCAGGACAGCTGCTCTACTCGTTTTCAAACTTGCTGTATGGGTGGTCTGAGTCGCTCATCAGACCTGCAGAGGAGACAGAACGAAAACACAGAGACGCGTCAGTGAACATGACATGCTCAGTTCCTCTGCTTACATTTCTTGATTTTCCACGAGTCTGTGAAGCAGCACGTTTCGCATGAGGACCACATCAGTTAGATGGGGCTTGGTGCGCACTAGATGATTCTCCACTCATATCAAAAGCATGGGAGACCAAAAACATGATGACAGATTTAACCAGTTTTGAAATGTCATAATCATGAGGGCTCACACATGAAGCCGTGTGGTCAAATTGTTAAGACCGCCCGCTTGCTGTTTGAAGTTGATCATTTCACAGTGGTGATTCCAGAGACTTGGGATCCCACAAAAATGTCTGTGATCAAACCTGACTTCAGAAAAAAGTAGACAAAAAACACAGAGCAGGATCAACTCTGTCAACATCGCTTTGCTTGCATGTGCTCAGTTTTTGCAGGGAATTTGAACCCCCACCCCCACGGTGGATGAAGACTTGGTTTTAAATGTTTTGCAGCACGAGCTGGAAGTAAGATAGTTACTTATTGTTCCTGACTTCCGTATACAATAAGGTTTAGAGTACCAAACTATTCATACATGTTATTGATCAAACTACAATTGAAACGGCATGCACCAAATCAGGCTAAATCAGCAATTGCCATATTCCGGTATCTGACGTCTTGTGACCGAGTGCGCGTGAGCAAGAGTATACTAACACTGCATCTATATTAGTGCACATAGAGTCTGGGAGCAATGGTGCAGTGAAGGCAGATGCATAGAACTTTTGCAACCAACGCTCAAGTTCAAAGATGGACATGACAACCCGTCCTAAGTGAAAAAAAAAAAACACCCGATATTAATGACGGCTATTGTGAGCACATTGTTTCTGAAACTGAAAGTGCACAGCGCAGATGCAGCTACTGTCAAAAGCAGCAGCTAACATGCATGTAAAAACTCAACATGTAAAATGCATTCTTACATTAGTAAACTACTGTTACTCAAAGCTTTTTTCTCCAACTGCATCTTCCCTCCCAGCGTTTTTGTTTCTCAGTAACACTAACATACTTTTGTAATAATAACAAAAAACTGAAGCAACAGAATTTGATATATTCACGCACGTTCACATTATGCAGCTCCGTTGCATATTTCATTACACCCTCGGTCATATCTTTCTTTTAAAACCTGAAGTCTGAAGCTTGAGATAAGATAAACCTGATGAAATCACAGGGGACACTTTGACATGACCCGCAGAGTTTTCACAGACTGAGCAGAGTTCTTCATTAAAATATGTAAAAATGATGAATTACATGTGAACAGTGAATCTTATCCCTCATGTTGTTATGACACAGCTTTTGGTGGTGTTATTCTAACACAAAGGCATAAACATGTATTCTTCTGTTTGCATCACTAAAAATATGCGAGTGATTTACGAAGGGATTTTCTTTGAGGTGCAACACAAAAACAATGAAACGGCAGATTGTTAACTCTGCGCCTTTGTGCTGTGTGTTTTTACTGTCCTCGTCCATAAACTGCAAAGCACAAACACCACTGACACACCAACAGCTGGACAGATGACTGAGGAGGAGCAGCTGAATGCAGTCATCAGATGAGACATGCTCTGAAATGTTTCAGGGTATGGTGTGTAAGATTCACATGAAACGATATTTCATACATTAGGCTTAGACTCCCTAACTAAACATGTTCTCTTACATGCTGAGACATGGAGGGTGAGGTGAGGGGTATTCAGCTGCAACATGCAACCAATCCCACATGTGCTACCTTTAATATTCAGCAGTGTTGTGAAGTTCATGCCAAAAATACACAGGATCTTGGATGTGTTTGGTCAGACGTGCTTTCTCCTCTACACACACACTTGATCCCAGTCTTTACTTAACTGTGACTCAGGAGGTATAACAGGATTCACAAGGTCATTTTGTTCACCCCTGGCTACTCCAATCCAGTGTCAAGTGCCCTTTGACAGCAGGTTGCCATTAGTGATGTCTGTCGGCCTATCGCGGCGTCTTTTTAATCCCACCTGGATCACACTTGGTGAATTGATTGGGGGAAGGGCCAGGACCTGCACTATTGAGTCAATGTCGCAGTGTGAGATCAGAGTTTTAGCCTCACGCTAATGCCTGGGAAATACACAGGCAAACGGATCTAATGGAATGATCGGGGCAGCTGTGACTCAGAGGATAAAGCAAACATGGCAGTGTGTGACATGCACATGTTAGAGGAAGCGCTGCACATGGACCACATGGGTGTGTGTGAATGGGTGATTGGTTAAACAAGTTTTAGTAGATTACAGGACTATACACGCTTAGTATAAAAAGGGACTGTAGGACTGTGTACGAACTGATACACAAAAAAAAAACATGTATATATCTTAATGCAAATTATTTGTGAATTAATCTCTTTAAAACATTATCAATGTTTTACTGTGGCTTCCATTTGTATTTATTTTTCAGAATTCCACAAATATTGAGAATGGAACAGGTAGTCAATATTTATTGTCTGTGTGCTGAGCTGCTGAAGCCCCACTGGTGGTGTTCTGTTTTCTTGTAGCCAATAGGCAGTAGAGATCATAGGTTATTGTTTAATAAACAACTGGCGTGAACCCATGTATCTGTGTGACGGGCAGTTATTGATCATTGAGGTGTAGCTGATTTCTGAGGGGCTGATGTGAAGTAGATTTATTTTTCAGAATTCCACAAATATTTTAGAATGGAACAGGTAGTCAATATTTATTGTCTGTGTGCTGAGCTGCTGAAGCCCCACTGGTGGTGTTCTGTTTTCTTGTAGCCAATAGGCAGTAGAGATCATAGGTTATTGTTTAATAAACAGCTGGCGTGAACCCATGTATCTGTGTGACGGGCAGTTATTGATCATTGAGGTGTAGCTGATTTCTGAGGGGCTGATGTGAAGTCGAGTATCTGATGTACAATCTCATCTCCACCTTTATGTCTCTCAATTGTTGGAGATACTACAGATTTGTTCTCATGGTTGCCTGAACACTTCATTAAAAATCTTCCCATTCCTCTTTTTATATATATAGTTGGCCGAGTGTAACACTGTCTAACTTTTTGTGTCTTCAATGTCTGCGTCATATTTATCAAAGCAAAATGTTGCTGTAGGTTTAGTGAAGGATCGAGATAAGCATTGATTTACCACTGCATGGGAGAATTGTCTTATAAAGGCAGATATTGGTCTGGGAGTAGAACGCCTACAGCCATGATTTATAATCCCTGGACAGGATCATTTCAGATGGAAACTATTTTTCATTTGACTGAATAACCTTGTGGCCACCGAGCAAGGAGTATTCAATAAGATTTAGTGATGCTTGAAACAGGGCCACAGGTGCTTTAGGCTGTTTTGTATTTCTGTTTATATTGTTTGTGTTCTGGTTGTTACTTTTGGCTGTTTGATTCTGCCCATTTGAGTAGGTATCTCTTGAAAAAGAAATGTTATTCTCAATGAAACTTTGACTTGGTTATAAAAAAGGCAAAATTAAAAACAAGTGTTTTAATCTATTTATACCGGCAACCCTAAAACTATGTCAGTGGAGGGACTTTAAAAAAACAAAACATTTATCATATCAGTGTTGGGACATCACTATGTAGCGTTGCAATCACTTTCTATATACGTTTTAAAGATATTCTTTTTTTTAAGTGAAATGAGAAAGTTTTACTGTCTTAAAGCCTTGCACTGTTTTGTGCTTTTACTCAAGAAAATGATAGTCAGCAAAATATTATTCGGACACCACCAGAATAGAAAATGTATAGCCTTGTACACATGACATCCGAAATCAATAGCAGAAATAAATCATTCTCTTTTCACGAAAAGGGCTTGTCAATGTCAATCTCACCTGTTCTACAGCTCTTAAGTGGGATTCCAATGATTTATTGCTCAGTCAATGTATTGATGAAAATGTGAAATGTGGTAGAACATGCCGTGTATGATTAATCTGGAATGTTCACACATTTTGTACAAGAGCTTTAAAATCTTTATGGACTCGTGGACATGGATATAACTGTTGCATTGTATGTGATGGAGATAACGAGTGTTACATTTTAAAATAATATTAGCCATCATTCCTTGCAATGATATTGGCAATGTAGAGACTGGTTTAACTGATATCTGGAGACACAACAATACATGAAGTTCAATGGGCGAAAAAGAAGCACAAGCAGTCTAACAATAGTTAGAAAAACCAAGTTCGGTGTTTAACACAGTTTCTGACAATGGATTATCTGTTGTAACAACAGGCGTCTAATATCAGTACAGTAAAAGAAAGATGTCTATTTGTCTTAGATCACTACATGAAGTTTTGACATCATTTGAGCTCACTATGTCCAATTTGAAGGTTGTTGGCATGGTGCAATGCAGAGTGTGCGTCTCATCTCATGAGTGGATCAGTGTTTTGATTCCATGCATGCTCCACTGAATCAACAGCAAATAAGTTGATGGATACAAAAGGAAAAAAAAAAAACATGTTTTTATCACATAATTGCTAGATCTATCATTTCACATGAGGCTGGCACAACTAAAATGGATGGTGCACAAAAAGACGCAATCTCCAAAATATGTTTGAAGTATCACATATTCATCACAATTGTATGATTCATACCACCAAACATCAATATCCAATTAACAGGTGTGAAATGCAGAATTGCAAGGACGCAAACTATACCCCACCAACATTGCTGACTTATTGATGTGTGGAAATGGGAATGAAAGAAAACGAGGAATGTGTAAATATTCACTGGGTCTAATTGGAGTATCAAAGTACAAACTTTTGTCCGCTCAAAAAAAACAAAAGAAAATCTGTTCCCAGCCATGAGGGCACATGCATATGACACCTGGCTATGATGACTAATGCTTAAATTGACACTGTGCCTATATTGAATTAAACAGACAGGGGTTCTCGTGGACGTGACCTGAATAACCAGGCATTTACTGTTGAATAATGCATTTAAGGCACAGCGCATGGAAATGAAAGTCAATGCCAATTCAACATGCATTGCAGACAAAGCTGACACGGGCAGAACAGAGGGCAGGTAGTACATCGTGCACTGTGTAAGACTCACTGATCAACTCGAGGGCAGCAGGTTCATACATCACACAGAGGGACGTGCACCCACTTGGTCGGGCCATCGTTAAAGAAGTTGAATGGAGTATTTATGGGCATTCAATGTATTCTAACCATACATACCATACTTCTTGCGGATCTCATCGTGTCGCGCCTTTCTCTCCACCTTCCTGTAAAAAAACACACACACACAAAAAACTGTGATGTAGGCTTATTCCACATTTCAGACAAAGCTTCAGCTTGTGCACATGACAATGAGTTCATTTGATGCAGGCTACCAAGAAGCGATGATGAAAACTGGCAAATAACACATTCACTGGAGAATTGTAATGACACCATTGTTTATGATTCATCAGCATTACGGAGTACGCATGCTGAAAATGTGTACTTCCATAAGTAGAAGCAGCATGCTACTGCTCTTACATGGATTCTTTTTTTGTATCAACAGCATTGAATAAAAGGTAAAGGCAGTGTACAGAACAGTAACATGACAGACTGTGAGAAGTGATGCTTTAAAGGCAAAGGGGCAGTCAGGATACACGTCCTTCCTTTGCAGTAATAGATCATCCCTGTTCTTACCAGTTCCTTGAGAATGAATGGTCAGCAGACATCCCCTCTCTTTCGGAACGCTTAATGATGCTGCTTAATTCTCTCAAGATAACCTTTACACCACAGTTTTACCGGACTGTCAACTTGAAGTCTTCGAAAGCATATGTCAGATTCCCCATTTTTTCATCATCCATGAAGTGATGGAAAAACAGTGGCTGGCAACTTAACATGGATGCCCACGGAGACAGCCTGCTCTGCTCTAAAAGACTTCTCAATGAGGAGGGTGATGATCGTGATCACGAGTCTTCAGAGAGAGGCTGTACTGTATGTGTTCAACCCCAGCAAGAAGTGCATTTTAATTAAAGGTGACATGCCCAAGAGCAGAATATGTCATCAAAGATTTGAAACGGTATAAGGGGGAGGAAAAAAAGGGCAAGCTGTGCTGAAGCACTGGACTCTGGAGATCCTCCAAATTCTGCAGTGCTGATGCTTGTGGGAATGCAAATGTCCAAGTTAGAGCTTTGCAGAGTTTTCTCCCACGGATCCCGAAGTATCAAAATACTGTATTATTTTTGTTGTGGCATACATTTGGCCAGAAACAAGGGACAAAATAATAATAATACCATAGACACACAAATTCTAAACGGAAAAAAATATATATATTATTCATTTCATGGGGCTTTTAAAGTTTTCAGAGATGCGTTTACTTTCACTTGGTCATTCTGCAGACAGCGAATGCCTTACAGCTCATTTCAACATGCAGTTTCACTGTCACCACATACAAAAACAAATAGTGTGGGTTGAGCAGACTAGGGGATACTATAGAGAATATAAATCGAAATGCAAGAATTCAGTGATTACTAAAGCAGAGTAAATGTCCATTATAATACATCACCCGCACAAAGCCTGGAACAAGACAGTTTGTGCATACAGAATCTAGCTTTGCTTGCTTTTGCACAGTGCACAGACCCAAAACATGTTAAAAACTGTGCCTTGGTAATGATAAATTGAACATTTTCCTGCAATTATAACTTTTGCTCTCAAAGACTGAGAAACAATAATACGTCATCTTACATTAACAATGAATTGTTTAATCTAGCCGGCAAGAGCAACCGTTATATTGATTATATGCAGGAATGCGAGCAAAGAAAAGACAACATTTAAGCTAAAGTGCATCGCAATAATGCAAAAATGTCCAGTTGATGTATGGTCTCATATCACATACTATCAATAATAGTAATATACTGCATCATCCAGCTCTACATCACATCATTTTTCACTGTGCCAAATGGATAGTGAAATACTTGACAGAATTTTCCTCATCATCAACCATGTATAACAAACAAAACATCGATTCAGGCTAATTGCATTCTCTTGACTCTCGGAATGCATCGAACACTGAAAAAAAGAGGTCATCCATAGTAATGTCCTTATATCAGAACTCTGTCTCTGTCTGTCACACTCATCTAAAATACTCCAACCTTCTGTTCCACTCAAAGCCTTTCTTATGGCGGACAATAGTCTGGGGGGAGTATTTCTGCTGCTGACCTCCAGGGGCATCACTTCCCTTCATCTCACCACAAAGAACCGTTGTAAATCAGTCATTGTTTTATTACCAGGTAGTGATCTGTGACAAATCAGGTTTCACTGAGCTCTGCCTGCCATCTGTCGGCCCTGCCCCACTGCTGACTGCTAAAGAGCTAATTGACTGACATGCTCAAACCTTTTCCCCATAAATATGACAACATCCAACAAGTGGGAAGAGAAGAGATGACAAAGCTAGAGGAGGAGAGGAGAGGGATTAAACCTTTGTTAACACTCTGGGAAACAGGGAACTGAGCAAAATGTAGAGTTTATACCTTAACACTCTAATAAAATGCATGAAAATATAATTAAACTGTTTAAAAGAAAATACATATTGATATCATACTACAGATGTCAGTGTATTGCGTTATGGAGATATCAACAGAAGACTAAGAAAGAGGAAGTATGGCCATCCCATAATGCTAAGTTTTTTTTCTACCACTAGATTGAGACATAAGCCACACTGCTCAGTCTGCCAGCTCCTCGCTATCGTTTTAATGTTGAACTGCGCAGGATACATCACCATCTTGGATATTGCCATCACTCTCTGCATTAATTGTAATCTTTAATCAATTCATTGATTGACTTTTATTCAGACAATTCAACGATAACACCAGGGACCACACTGTTGGTCCACTGCTAAACAAACAACCAATGGGAAGAACTGACAATTGAGACACACCAGAAGCATGGTACAAGGCATTTAGCAGTGCTAGTGTGAACTACTGAGCTTGCAACTTCAATATAAGGTAAACAGGCAGCACAGCAGGGATTTACTGACTTGCCATGTAGCTGTGTTTTGATGTGTGGTTCACATCAGTTATTTACAAATAATATGCTGGTTCCATGCAGCAAACAAATGCGTTGATCAAAAGAGCAAATCAAAACTCATACAGAGGGACATCACAAAATGTGATTAATTGAGGGCTTGTTTGCAGTCAGAACATTCTGACCTTGTATGTCAATAGCCCTGTTCTTCGTGAACTGTACTAATTCAGTGGGAGGCAAAACTATTGCCAGTGCTGCAATCTCATGAATTCAGCTTTTATTCTTATAGACAACTACACGAGGGAGGAGCAAGTTCATCAGGGTTCAGCCTTCAGAGGGGGAGGGTGCATCTACAAATATAGATACTATGCTTGTCGCAAACTTAATATGCCTTCCTAATTCCAAATAAAAACTTCGGGCATTCTTTTAAAGACGCAAAGTAATAGTATCTCTGTGAGTATAAATATACCATATACTCAAAAACGAGTAAATGGTTTGAACTCTGAATGGAGCTGTTGGTGATTCTCTGCACAAACTGTCACCCAGTCCATGCAGGCTTAATGCTGTGAGCTGGCTCTGGACTTCACGCTGCAGTGTCGACATGCAATATAATTTCTCCCCATGATGGGTCTTATCTCCTGTGAATGTCCTGTTTGCAACACAGCCCTCGTCTATGTAGGTCACTGCACTAACTCCAACTTCGGAGATCTGATCTTGCTCACCACAGGAAACCCTTGACTGGATTCTTGATTCTGCACGTGAGAGAAAAGCTCACAGAGGTTGGATAATTCAGCTTGAGGGAGCGTGCACACACGCACGCACGTTCAGAGGAAGAGAAAGAAAAGACAGAGAGCGGGGAAAAGAACTGGGACTGTAATGTTCCCCAGCACTGTAGGTTGTGTATCATAAACTAGTTCCTGTCAGAATTTCTGCACGACTGCTTCGCTTACCAACACATCACGGGATGATGAATTCACTGAGAACACAGGCGTTGAATGGACACATAAACCATTTCTAGATGACTGCTACAAAACATACTGCGGTACGATCCAGTGACTCCCACATTGTTTTTTTATGGATTGTGCTTCACAGGATGTCACCTACTCTCTTTATGACCACATGACCGAAGAGCACCTGCTCAAACTTAGTGATCCAATCGTTTTGAGATGTGAGTAGAGGGACTGAGTTCCTCGCTTGGACGAATTGAGGCTGCACACAAACACCAGTTGCTTGAATACTGAAAATACAATGTCCTTTCTTGGGAATATCGACTATTTCTTCATCGGAAATCACAGATGGTAAATGATTTTTTTGTTCGTCATTTAAATTTAACAGTATGATATGCAGAATTCAGGTTCAGACTCATTGTCCCTTACAACAATTTTTTTTTTTAAAGCCAATAGAAGTGTGAGTTTGTGTGTTTGTTCAGCAGAGACGCTTCTCTCTGCCCATGTTCTCTCACTCTCCGACTGCTGTGCTGTGTACAGGATGCAATCGGGTGGCTACATTAGGACAGTGTGTGTAACCTCCGGCCAATATCAGCATGCAATGGCTGAGGGTAAAACATCAATAGGTCCAGACAGGTTCCAGAGGCTAGAATAATGCTGGACAGGGCACAGAGGAACTGTGCGTACGGTTGGGGGAAATGCCCGGTGGACAAACGCCAGAGTGAATTTGGGTGGACTTTCATAAAGCGGCAACACATGAAGACAGTACTCACGTCCTTAATACAGGCACTCATGAAGCTACTTGTACAATTAAATGGAAAGCCTCTTCCTGTTAAGTGAAAATTACAATTTCTTCAGCCTCAGGCATACCTGTATGTATTTGGGTTGTCAAAAGACATTGTTCTATTCATACAGGAACAGATCCCAGCAAATACATGTACACCAAGCACACAACACGAGCAAATGAGATTTAGTTTGTTCATTTCTAAACCAATACCCCTCTACCTGGGGTTTCCTCGTCAGCTCAGTTTACTACTTGTAAAGAAGCATGCTGCCCTATGAGGCTGTTGTCTAAATACAGAATTTCAATCATCAAGGGCTTCTTCAACCTGTTTTCTCTGAAGCCTGGTGAGAGGGTCTTACCGATCATCGGAGCGCTGTTTGATATCCTCCCTCCTCCTGGCAAATCTCTCCTCATCTCTGTCAGGCCTTAAAATACAAGGTGGCACAAACAGTATCAGGGTCACTGCTGTTCACAGGGCCACAGAACAATCTTATCTGGATGTGACCAATTACATTAAGCTGCAAACTGCAACATTAGCTTGAGGGATATTCTTTTTTTTCTTTCTCCAAACGCATCATCATCATTCTTACCCTGTACGTGAGCAGGGTATTTCTGCCTCCCCTCTGTGTGTGTGTGTATATATATGTGTGTGTGTGCATGCCTGTTTTTAAACAACAATATGACTTGAGTAAATATATTTTAGTGAAATCATGCTCAGTTCTTTTTAACCCCAAAATTGATGCACTGAGAGTTTTCTAGAGTAAGGTAAGTCAGCATCATTCCTAGTAGTAGTTACTTAACTTAATAAAAAATTCCTCAAATCTCTCAAAATCATAATTAATACTCAAACATAGCAGCTGACTGGGAATTTAAACTTACCTTGATTGACGCCTCTTACAACAGCAGCAGCAACAGCAGCATGTGATGAAACTGATCAGGATGAGTCCACCAACCACAGCCAAGGTGATAATCAGGACTTCAAAGTTTACTGAACGAGACAAAAGAAAAACACTTAATAATTGTAATAATTTGCCATTATTGTGATAATGATTATTGTATACTATTTATTCTAAAAGTATCACAATCATAAACTGTTTTAATATATAAATAAAATGAAACCTGACACAAGGTCAAATAACATTTCACTTGTATGGCAATGGTGCCACCTGCTGCCTCCGTTGTGACACTGGAGGACTTTACATGCACTTGAGTACAAACCTGGAGAAAGCTAAACTCAAGAGTTGTTGCTGAAGCCATGAATGTATTTGAGTCTGAGTGCCTGTATGAAACCATTCACTTTGTCAAGTCTGGTAAGATAATTGATTGATAACAGAAATGACCAGATTACCATTGTAACCCTGAGTTTGTAAGGAACTATGAACTCACAGTATCATGGCAATATAACCTGCTGGATCTTGGCACATAGATAAAGCACATATCTTATTGTGGTGCATGAATGAGAAGTATTTTACGGAGAAAGCTGAACATTTTGTGCAAAATGAAAATGCTTGCGACTGGTAACTATTTAAGTTACATTTATCATACATTCTGTAAAATGTATTGCTTTGGATGCACACAAGGATTTGGAGTCAGCTCGTTAACAATTCCCTAATCCTTTAACAATTCCCTATAACTATTGAAGCACATTAAAGTATTGTTCTTTCCAAGTACCTAAAAAAAGAACCTAAACGTCATACTTTGTTAGTATTAAGGGCATAATGATTCAACAACAATGTTCCCACACCGCTGACTTGAATGATCCTGGAGGGGCCTTAAGTCCCTGGGTTTTTGTCATTGTTTTCAAAAAACATTAAAAATATAAACGTTCCTTGACTGCAACTGAAAGAATTTGTGACTGCCATGAGTTCTGTTACTTGTACATGGAATTATGTGGAATAAAGGGACCATTGTTAGGGACGTTCATCATCAAACCTCTGACCATGAACTGAATAATTTCAGCTAATACAAACTGTGTATCAGCATTTACTCAAAAATCCTGTAAGCCTGTTGTTTTGTCTTCTCAGCATTGACAGTTGTAGTTTGAATCCTCAATTATTAATGCAGGTATTAAACAAGCAAAAGATTAACCATTCACCATTAGCACACTTACAGGTGTGTCAAGTGGGAGTTTATAAGGAATCAATCATAAAATGACACTTACATGTTGTCCGAGATGAAGGGCACATTCTAACTTTAAGCATTCCTTTATAAAAATGATTGTCATGGAGCTTCTGTTTTTGTTCATCTCTGTCTCTATCTCTATTCTGCCAGTGACACTGGCCAGTGTAATCCTTCACTGCTGCTGCTGAGGAAATGACACTGTTTTCTGTTATTTAAATGATATATTTTTCAACTGTGAAGCACAGGTTTAGGGTAGTGGGGTAAAACGGAATCTAATGATATACTTCCACTGGAATTTTGCAACACTAAAATAAATAGAAGTCCAGGCAAGAATCGTATAGAGCAGCAATGAGGAATGTACATGTAGTGGGTCACTCGTGCTTTCAGGATGAGCCACCTGTTAAACTTATCTTGTTTAAGGACAGAGATAAGAAAACACAGTTTTGAATCCATACCTCCTTAACAGACTCCTTGACCTTATTTTACTATGTGTGCATGATTTATGCTAAACTGTGCCAAAAGATGTCGAACAAACAGTAAGATGCTCCAAATGCTCTAAAATAAAAACGAATCTTGCTTGAACTAACTTTTGCTTATGACACAATATGCAAAGTATCACAAAATGGGGGAAACACAAGGAGGGGGGGGGGGGGGGGGGGTTCTAAAGGGTGTGATGATTTGTTATCGCAAAAACATTGACCCAATTTTCACAATCCATTATATTAGATGGATAAAGTATTGCATTTATCTAGACATGAAATTGCCTCTATATCACACTGTTCTACCATCAATACTATGTTGCCAAACTGGGCTCAAGTATAACCACATCATCACATGAGCACGCCTATTTTCAAACTATGCCTTCATTTCTAGTCAAACAACATGCAAAGTTTAGTGACTGTGTGTTGCATAACTGTGACACCTGCAAAATTAATCAAGAATATTTCCCTACCATGTGTACATTTACACTGACAGGCAACATAACACGTTTTGACGAAGACAGCTTTTCCATGCAATACAAGGCAACATGAATAAACATTTCTGGATGTTCCTCTCCACTCGGTCACACCTCTTTGCCTGTAGTCAATTTTATAAAAGGAGACCTGAAAGCAGACAAATCAACTCACACCAACACACTCCCCATCGGGCCTGGGACAGTGGGCACACTGAGGCTGGAGGCAGCAGCCAGGTCACGGGGTATTCCGAGCAGTTGTTGGAGGTGAAGCACCAGAGACACTGTGGAAACAAAACACAAACAGAAACCCAGTGAAATATGTGGGATTCTCTGGTTCCAGCTTCCCCATCATGAGGATTTCATTCCATGTGACAATCAGCAAAACATCACTGGGTCTGTGGACTTTTCATCAGCAACAAGTCATGTGAGGATGCCAAGCGAGGATTTCTGTGGCTACTTTGTGGCATTATCAATCAAAAGCCAAGTGTGTGCGATTTAGGGGAAATTATCTCCATTTCTATTGACAGAAAATAAATATTAATTTAATATACAGATGATTTTATTCACGCGGTATCAATGGTGGGACTTGAAATCTTGCACCACTGTGTTTTCACATATTGGACATACTAAAACACATTTGTAATATCAGTGGTAACTGAATGCTACCATGGGTTATTTTACTGCAACATGCAACTTAACCCATAGATGTCAAGAAATCCTACACACTATAACTCTAAAGGAGTAGTATGTCTTTACTTCACCTTAGAAATACACACAACTGTTTAGAAAGTCTTGGCATCATGCAAATGACCTTTTTTGATAAAAAGTGATAACAGTAATTTGGCGAGAGTCAAATTGCCAAGTTACCTTTGTTTTAAAGGATAGTTAAGACGATGTACTCATGAAAATACACTTTGGTGATGTAAACAACCAGGAAATAGTATGCATGTTTGTTTGGAGGATTAACGTTCTTCCCATATGGTGGTGATCAAATATAGTTGCCATGTATTAAATCATTCTGTAGTCGGACATTTTGAAATTCAATTTACAGTTAACTTATCCAGGTCACACAGAGGCAGGTGGGAGATGGTGACATCCAAACCAAGAATGAAAACCAATCTCCGTTGAATGCTGTGGTATGAATGTTGCATGCAGTGTGTGTAGTGTTGTTGCATGAACGGTAAACAATGGACAATAAACCACAGAATCAGCAAAGGTGTGGCTCTGCCCTACTTGCATTGCCCCACGGACTGATAAGACTCACCCTGGCATGAGGAACACATGTGTCGCAGTTCTTGAAGGTGGCGCAGGCTGAAAAATTACAAAGCGAAATGTAACTTCCACAAAGTGACGCAGAATCTTCCCTGCTACTCACACTGATCTGTGACGTACTTTAAAGACAAATCTAAACTTAAATTCGCAGAGTGGCACACAAGTCAGCTAAAGTCAACATTAAAAGGTCGACTATAGAGCGAATGTGCACTTTGAGGAAGAATGAGCAAACTTACGAATCGGTGGTGGTGTCGTTGTCGTTGTCGTTGTCGTTGTCGTTGTCGGTGTCGTTAGGCATTCCCCCAGGCTAACGATGCTAACACAAAGCACAGCGGCAGCTAAACACAGCGACAGTGTTCGTCTCTCGGAGGTGAAAGACATCGTGGAACCCAGAGAAAACAACTGCGAAGGTAAAATATGTCTTAAGATAAAGTGTCGGATGCCCTTCGAGACATAAACACGGCTCAGCAGCCTCGGTAAACACTGTTGTTTCTGTTGTCTGCTGCTGTCACTTCCTGAATCCAGAGGATGGGTATTTTTCTTAAGCCGGGACACCCCGGGCGGGAGGAGTTAATGCTTCGGACCGCAAATATACATAACCGCCCTCGCGGTGGATGCCGTTGTATTCATTTGAGTTTTGTTTAGTCTTATTAACAGCCTGTTGTTCTGCAGCTTTGAACGAGACGCTTTACTTACATTTACATTTACTTAAAAAAAAATGTATCGGCTGGAATCGAACCACTGACCCTCTGCATAGGGGAGAACTCTTCTAATCCCATAAACATAATATTTTTGATTGCATTTTCCTATAATATAGTACAGAGGTGAAAAGTAATAATTACGTTTACTCTAATTACTGTAATTAATGTTTTTGTGTACTTTAATACATGCACTTTTACTGATTTTTCTGACTCACTTGGTGTGGAAAATAATGTAATTGACCACATTTTAAATCGCTGCTATACTGGTATATATGGATATCCTCATCAAAAGAACACAGACACTTTTTTAGGAGTTAAACCTCTGCTTTGAAAGATGACCTTTGATCCATGTTTTTGCAAATTATTATTTTCAAACTCATTTAAAATATTTTGTACAAACCATCTTACAAACACCTTAAAACAGCCTAACTGGAATGGAGCCGAAGAGGAAGTGTAGTGTTTCTATACAGATCTTGTTTCTCAACATTTTTACACCGTGCTGACTCATACATTTCATTTCATTCTGATAGAGAGTGAACCAGATTAAAAGGTACTTTAAACATGATCTTAGTATAAATAAATCTGAGCCTGACCATGCTCCATGAGATACATCAGCTGACAATGATGTCCCATATCAGGAGCATTGAGTTTGACTTTGCTCCCTAGCATCAATCCCTTTCATTTCCAGGCAAATAGAAACTTAGAGCTGCTGGAAAACAGAAATGAAAGGATACGGAAGTGGTTCACATGCTTCTGTATGTCGGCAAAAAGAGTTCGTTCCAAATGAAATTTTCCCAGCCACTGAACTTGCAGCTTTGAAGCTACAGTAAATTGTTTTTCCATTGTAAATCCATTCAGATCTATTCTTGTTGCTGTAGGTCAAAAACACACATGCATGAAAGTACTATCATCAAGATCATTTTAAATGAGAATTATTTCTCAATAGACTTGACCTTGTTATTTGATAATAGCGTTATCTACATAATGTCAGTTTCACATTGCTTATGTCCTCATGTGCCTGGATGTACACCCAGTACATCCAGGCACAGTCAACAAACATGGGATGTTGGTTGGGTTGTAGGCTGTGATCTCCTCTGGAGCTGAAACAGCTGTAATTTATTGAAACACAGAAACACCAAAGCAAAATAGAGACAATGTGACATCATTAACAATGTTAAGCTTCATCGGGGTTCTGGTGCTGACTTATTTCACCCTCTGGTTGAGCTGTGTGAGCATTTATACGTATGCAGAGTAGAATTTACACTACAAGACGTTGCTATGGAATTGAGTGACATTTAGTGGTGAAGTTGCATGATGCTGCTGAACACAGCTCATCCCCTCTGTCTTTACTAAAGATCAACGAAAACATGTGGTAACTCAAACTCTAAAGTTTGTCCATTTTGGACTATCGTAAAAACATGGCAGTTCAACATTGGGGCCTCCATAGACAGGGCCAGTTCCAATAAATGAAAAGCACTCAGTCTAGAGAAACAAAAACAATGTGTGTAATTCCAGGTGATTAAACACACATAAAACATTGGTTTAGTTATATGAAGCTTAATTATAATTATTGGTTTGTATCACATTTTCACTAATTGAAACAGAAATAGGTTCAACTTAATCTTTCATTTAGTACATATATGGTATATACAGATATATACAGACAATTTTTGACTCCTGAATATTCCAATAAATAATACATCATTCACAATAGGATCATCAAAGTTCCCTCCTTTGTAGCACAGCACTGGAATCAGACTGGCTGAGAGGCTCAGCTCCACTGAACTATTTGTTCACTTTACTAGCTGTCATAATGGCTTCATGGGCTTCTTCCCAAAATAAGTAAAACCAAGCGAGAAACGGCATTACCACCTCTTCCCTACAGTTGGCACACATTTACTGTCCACTGCAGACAAATCTATTGTACAGGGTGATTTATGCGTGGCCTCCCTCTTTCCTATAAATATCTCTTGTGCTGGCTTTTACACTTTCTACATTGAAACCAATGTTTCTCTTCGGCTCAATTCCAGTTGGACTGTTGTAAGGTTTTTTACTTTTCATCAACTAAGAGACGGTGGTGAAGCAGTGGTGAAGCGGATTGGATCAATGTATCTTCATCAAAAGAGCACAACACCTTTTCAGGAATTAAACCTCTGCTTTGAAAGTTGTCATTTGATCCATAATGTTTTTGCAAATTATTATATTTTCAAACTTAAACTCCATTGAAAACTGTTGCAAATTAGCCATGATGCTTTAACCTTTTCTGTGGCCCTCAATTGGGGTCAATGAGACAAACGCTCTTAAATCCATTTAAGCAAATAATAGTTACAACCTAAGATAAAATAAGATAATCCTGTCTTCTTCCCACAGTGTGTTAGGTACAGCAGCTAAGGAATATAGTAAGAACACAAACATTCACAAGCAGGAAGAGAAACAGCATTAAAAAGTATCCGTATCAAGATAGACAAAAACAAAAACAAAAAAACAATACATATCTAATACAACTGTACAAAGTGCAGGGGGGTGGACTAGGTTTGGGTTCAAAAGTATGATGGTCTATTTTTAAATCTCAACATCTCATTTATGAGGCACCACCGCTTTATGAGAATGAATTATCTGCTGTACAAAGACCAACGATACTCCGACTTTATCACCAGTGTCCCACATAACGGCATGAACTATGAATGAGTTGTAAACAGATGTCTTTCCACACACGTATTGAACATCACTATTGGAATAGCACACGTAAAACCTGATCCGATCTTATATTTTAAATACAAACAATAAGTACACTCCATGGCGTCGTCGGTTAGTGTTTTCTGGACCTCCACTGTTTTATAACTGCTGTCAAGTTTGTTTACTGCACAGTTAACCGTTACTCCCGCAGCAGGTCTCTGAGCAGCTAACGCGTTAGCACTGATGCTAAACCCACTGATTCCGCAGCTCACACGTCTCGTGAAGTGTCAGGGAGTGAGGTTTACTCGTCGATGTAACCACACACTGGCCACACATGACGTTAAAGTGCCAGCTGCATTTTCCACGCGTATTCCATCTCACCGAGGGCTGCATTGCACCTGATGCAGACTTGTCGATAAACCGCAGCAGCTTCCTCTCCTGTGGGTTTCTGTCGTGGAGGAGGTGCATTACCGCCACCCACTGGGCTGGCGTGAAATCCAGCCATTGTTGCCTTGAAACACTAAACTAGGCAGAAATATCAAAACATAAAAAAAATAAAAAGAATGGAAAAGAGACGTTTTACTCGATCGCGCATTTTTTTAGCAAACCTCGCGAGATTACGTAAAGAACAGGATTTTGGCGGATGTCACGTGACATCAAAGCCAAAACTGCCACTATAAAGTGCCACTCTCACTCTCCGTTCTAAACACACACAGTTCACTTGTGACTGGAAGAGCTCTGCACATTTCGGACTTCTCCTGCATTTCCACTGACTCTGGACCGGAACAGCAAACAGAAGCACTATGGATTAACACCGAGGACAGCAGCGATGGAATCTACAACCCCACGAGGCCCCTGTTTGACACTCCCCTCTATGAGCGCGCTCAAGAAACCTGCTGGCACACATTGTCCTACAGGAGCCAGATTGCACTGATGGTTGGGTTCCTCAGGCTCCACGGGTCGAACCAACTTCCACCTGAAATGACTGTCGAGGACATGATCGACCTGATGAAGGAGATGGAGAAGGTCTCCCTGAGAGTCAGGCGGTGGCGGTTTGAACTGGACAAGGCCAAGAACGAACCCGAAGTCCTGACCCTCCTCGACCGGGTGTGGCAGATTAACGCCAGTTTGAAGTTGAGGGATGTGGAATTCGAGGCCAGACGCATACTGAACTCCTCAGATGAATTCAAAAAATGTTTGTGTGGAAAAGTACATTCAAAATGACTTCATGACATCTATTAGTTGAAGTTGTATGATATTTCTGTCATTTTTTGTAACTTCTAAAAATATTACAAAACATTTATATACTGACATGTTCATACAGTTATAATCACTTACACACCTTATTTTGTTCTATCTCCCTTAAGTGAGCCCATTAATGTACATTGATAAGAGGAGTGGGTCCTCTCTACGGGGGCCGCCATGTTTTTACAGTGGCTCAGAGTGGACGTACTAAACCTCTTTTAAGTATTAATGACAACTGAAGTCTGCCATAGGTTCTCCTGCATGTTCAGAAGGGTGGGGGTGATGCGACTTCAACTCTGGAGGTCACCAAAACACTGCACCTTTAACTGTGTGCAGACATGGCAGCTTCTGCAAATAGGATTCTGATGTGAATATAAACAGTTCATTCAGAGTGAATGGAAGCATAAACTCATATAGTTAGATAATCATACACTCAAATGTGTCCAAATCTGTTATTTGTTTATTTATGTGCTTACTTACTTTATTCGGTTCAGCTCCACACATTCCACACTGCTGCCATGTTAAGTACATACAGCACTCATCTTGATCATTCCCAGTACCTCACATTGACCACAGAGGGGCAGCAGAGATCTGCACAGGACAATCATTACATAGAGATAGTGTTTGAGTGGTGAAAAGAAAGGGGCAGAGTGGGCATTGATTGAGGCATCTGTTATGTGCAAACATGACTGTGTTCTCCTCCTCGACGATGCTCCAGGCTTACACCACTACATTAACCCGAAGTCATGAGCAGATAGAAATTATAGGCCCATAGAAAACCACACTCTGGCTGCATCTGGTCAATACAGCACATGGAACAGAACCAGCATTCAGTAAATACATCTTTCAAATGTTCTTTCAAATTACTTTTACAACAACTGATACTATACTGAATAGAAGCATTTAGCGTTGAATGATCTGTGGAATCACTCTGTAAGGACAGTTTCTGCACAAATAGCATCAACGTGTCAATGAGATAAAGCTGTTGCTCTGCATCTGTTGAGGCCACACTCTGCTCACTTTCATACCTGTTCCATCTGGACTCCTCCTCTACGTCTTGATTCCCGCATCCTTATGCTTCTTCCTTGGTTTTTGTTTGATTGATTCTCCTCATTACTTTGGCCAGTGGAGAGATTATTGTGTTTTAATCATCACACTATGTTATGTTTCAGTTGAAACAGCCTATGTTTGTAGGTCAAATTCACTAGGAAGCATCACAGTAACACATGCAACATAGTAAATCCACTTTCAACCATCAACTTTGGTTGTTTTGGTGCCTCATGTTTGATTTGGTGCATCTTATCCCTTATTTCCGGTTCTCGTTTATGACACTAGGGGGCGCAGTTTCACCACCAAAGACCCCCAGCACCGTGTGTTTCTACAACACAGGGCTGAGAAATGAAAATCTCCCTCCAGTGAGCCACCGAGCTTCTTGTTCCTCCACCACGTGTTTGCATGCTGCAGCCTAAATTAGCCCTGGATGTTGAAAAGGACCATTCATGTTTCCACAGAGAGCTCAGCATCTTGTGATTCAGAATCAAAGCATGAATGACTCAACGCATTGTTGAACACGTGGGTATGTTCCACCATCTTAATTTTTCTATTTTTCAGTATTTTCCCATTTTATCTTTAGCTTCCTTTTACTCTATACTATTCTATTCTAATGTGTACGATCTTTCCGTACCCTTCCTTTCCTTCCTATTTCTTTTTATGTGCCTTTAATTTTCATTGTGACCGTGTGTTTAAAGGGTGCAATAAAAGTTAAGTTTATTATCATAATTACATCTGTGGTTTTATTCAGTCTTGTTTTCCACGCAGTGACAAATACATTGTAAATGTTTGTGTGATGGATGTGGATACATTTTATAGTTTAGCGATGCAGACTATTGTCAATCAGAGCAGAAGACAATAACAATAATAAACATATTTATTCGTAGAGCACTTAAAGGTGCAGTGTGTACGTCATTTTTGTCACTTCTAAAAAATATTATGAAACAATTAACATTGTGATATTTTCATGAATTTATAATCACTTCAATGTTTTATTTCTTCCCATATCCTTAAATGAGCCCATATACAGATATTTACATGGGGGGAGGTCCTCTCTATGGGGGCCGCCCTATTTTTACAGTAGCCCACAGTGGACATACTAAACACCATTTGAGTTTTGATTACAACTGAAGACTACCATGGCATGAGGTGATGGATGCAACAGGCAATTTCACCTCTATATTTCACCAAATCTTACACACTGCACCTTTAAAAGCATACATTTACAAAGTGTTTCACTGACATTAAAACAGAAAAACACATGCAGTGCAATTAGAGAGAGAGAGAGAGAGAGAGAGAGAGAGAGAGAGAGAGAGAGAGAGAGAGAGAGAGAGAGAGAGAGAGAGTCATTAAAAAGTGAGACATTGAGATCAAACGGGGGCATGTTTGTCTAAATAGAATCAGAAGGCAGGAACATTCTCACTCTACCATTGAAGCTATTGATTCTGCAGAGAGACCCTGTGACCGGGGCAAGAAGCGATCAGCCCTCTCATGCAGGGTTGTGGGGGTGAACACTGCCTTGCTCCAAAAATCCTCTTAAATGTAGTAAAGACATGGAGCTTTAAATACAGACACAAAGTGTTTTCCGGTCATGCAGTTCAGGTAAAGCTTGCCGTACCACCGCTCGCACCGTTCCAAAATCCAGGGCTGCGCTGCAGTTTTAGAGGCTTGAATGTTGCTGTTCAGGCCGTGGAAATCTCAAGTTGAAGCTTCTCCTCTAATACACTCAACTTTGGACTCAAAATGCAGAACAAGAGGAAAGAGAGAGTGAGAGGGGAGCTTTTCATTTTTAATGAGGGCTTGTGATAGAGGGAACAAAGAGGCGGGGGCTGACTTGTTGAGGGAGTGGGTCCATTTGGTCGGACCAGGAATGTTGGACCCGTTAATGCCATCCAACCACTGACTGGATCGGGTGTTTTGGATTGGTCAGGTGGGTGCTATACATTGGGGTTGGATGAGGTGAGTCCCCCCCCCCTCCCCTCCCCTTCTCTGTAAAGGTGTCTCACAAAGCGCATCGTAAATGCAATGAAACAGACTGGATGTGGAGGCAGCAGCTGGATCTGAGGCATTGGTAAGTGACAGGTTGGCATGGAGGACGCTTTTGTTGGTTGGAGGTTTAGGGTGAGATGGTGAAGACGGAGACAAGGGGCATGTGGTGTGGTCCGATAGGGCTTAAGGCTTTGAGTTTTATTGACAATTGAAGTCTACCGTGAGTTCTCCTGCATGCTCAGAAGGGTGAGGTGGTGGATGCAACATGCCTCTAGATGTCACCAAATCGTACACACTGCACCTTTAAAGCATGATACTCCAGCACTGGACATCTTGATATACTTTGACACTGACACACAATCAACTCAGTGATAGACTGGGCAGAGAAACTTTAATTCTCGGGGAAGGAAGATGGTATTTTCCATGAGTGTTATGTGAAGCTTTGGATGGATCAGGTGGGTCCGTGTGACAAAATCAGCTTTAAGAAACAGCTTGTGTAGGATGTGGTTCCTGATCCGAGAAATGGTCAATGGGGTCGAAGAGACCGTGCCGAAGGAAAAAGGTGAGAAAAACAAGTAAAAGAGGAGGGATGCAGCCTTCTCCTTACATCCTCCCGTTTGCTGGTTCCATCTAACCCTTACTTCTAAATAATTTAGCGATCACCAACCATCACCCTCACTCAACACAGCGTATCGGACTGACAAAGGTGTCGACGTAGAACTGCCCTCGGACTACATCACTCTCAGATCTTAGTTTGCTGTCTCTGTTCGCAGTGAATCATGCAATGGATACAGCAGATAGTTAGGGACGGCCTCACCGCCTGAACAAGCATTTGGGGTCAAGTATATTTGGAAATACAAAATGGATTGTACCCTTTTGAAAATAACAACAACAACAACAACAACAACAACAACAACAACAACAACAACAACACCAATAATAATAATAATGAAAAGTATTATCATTACCATAAATAATAATAATAATAATAATAATAATAATAATGACAAGTGATAAGAATGATAACAACAACTATTATTATTATTAATCTTATTATTATTGGTGTTGTTATTACAATTCATATTATGATTCACATCCATATTCATATTCATATTCATATTGTTGTTATAAAAAGCTGAATCAGATACATTCAAATCTGATCACACCTCTACACACTGGGCCATACAAGGCAGCTGCTGTTAATTGAATTATTTTGAAAGGTTTAATGAGAATCTTTATTTGGGCGCATCGAAACTGTACGCCTGATCTGTGGAGGATACAGCAAACCCTGCACACTTTCCCTTTAAGCAATTTTGAAGCTCTAGGATGTGGAGCACTGATAGCGTCTAAATCAATACAATCTAATCCCTGTGCTGCTCTTATTTGCGGATACAAGGGTGTATCATTATCTTGAAATCTCTGACAATCCTTCTGGTAATTTCAGTGCGTTTCTCGACATTTATGTCAACAAGAACATCGGCCGAATAATAACAACAAGCAGGCTCTGGCTTAAATGCCTCATTAACTGACTAAAACGCTTGTGCGCCACATGTCCATCACCCCCGGTGTAATGGTCGAGTAAAGGTTGCAGAGCTCCTGGTGGATGTTTTGGTCATCACGTGTAATAAACCAATCAGAGCAGCGTAGCAATCTTTCCCTGCAGAGGAAATTGCTTCAGTTAGAGCACCACTCTGCATGTAGAAATGTAGATGTGTTGTAGACCTGCATCTGCAGCAAGCACATTGTACTATCTTGGCCTCAAAGGTGCAGTGTGTAAGATTTGGTGACATCTAGAGGTGAAGTTGCATGTTGTATTCATCACTTCGCCCTTCTGAACATGCAGGAGAAGCTATGGTAGACTTCAGTTGTCATTAAAACTCAAATAATGTGTAGTATGTCCACTCTGGGCTACTGTAAAAAAAAAGAGGACCCACTCCTCATGTAAATATACATTAATGGGCTCATTTAAGGGTCATGGGAAAGCACAAAACATTTAGGGGATTATGCATTCATTTAAATGTCTGTATGTAATTGTTTCGTAATATTTTTAGAAGTGACAAACAATTTGAAAATAACACCATAAATAGCACCTTTAAAATGACACTGACATGTTGCATCACTGTCTTCAGATCAGTTGTTAACCAAATGGTCTTTCAATAGCAGCACACTTCACCACACCTAAGCTGGATGCTAAATATAAGATACATCAGGAGCTCTCATGTTATGCAACAGGTTTTAAAGGTGCAATGTGTAAGAATTTGGTCATTTTTGTCACCTCAAAACAACTACATACTGACATTTACATGAATTCATAATCACCCAAATGTTTTTTCCCCCATTTCACTTAAACTAGCCCATTAATATATATTTACATGAGGAGCGGGTCCGCTCTATGGGGGCCGCCATGTTTTTGAGTGGATTCACTAAACATCATTTGAGTTTTAATGACAACTGAAGTCTACCATTGGTTCTCCTGCATGTTCAGAAGGTTGAGAATGTAATGATGGATACAAGGTGCAACTTCACCTCTGGATGTCACCAAATCTTACACACTGCACCTTTAAGACACATCCTTCTGAGCCGTTTTTAACGGTCCTTCAACCCCCATTCTGGAAATACTGGCTCCTGTCAAAGTCACAGTTAAAACAACTAACAACCATCTGATTCCCACCTTCATCTACCTCTCGTAAGAAGTGTTTGAGTTGACCTTTATGGAGCCATGGGTGAAGACACATCTATCAGCGATGTTACTCAAAGATCATCACAGAGTTGTCATTCAGCGCCGCTCTCCTGTCCACTCGATGAATGAAGGTTGGACAAAGCCATTCCCTTCAAACCCAGTCTTCGGCCTCTTTGAGACCCCTGAGAGAAGTGTAAGCGTCGTCCCTCGAACTGGCTGCTGTCTGATTTGTGCTGCACTCAACAAACAGCGAGGGTGAGACCACAAAAGCTCTGCTCCTCCGAACACCGAACAATGAGCCGGAACTCAAAGGAAAAGTCAAGAGGGGCTGCGGATCCAAGTCGACTCTTTTACTCGTGAGTCATGTTCACGTTGTCGCTGGATTTTGTATTGCCGCAGCTTAGTGTGTGTGTGTGTGTGTGTGTGTGTGTGTGTGTGTGTGTGTGTGTGTGTGTGTGTGGTTGGGGTGTGTAGGGTTTGATAGAGTGACATGAAGCTGATCATGGTTCAGAACTCCAGAGTCTATATTTGAGCAGATTCCCAAAGTCCACAGTCATCAGCATGCGCACCACGTGGTACCTCCCTCCTGCTCAATCTGCACCCCCCACATCCCTACCAACCCCACCCCCCCCTTTCCTTTTCTCCATCCCCACTCTCCCATAGTGTGTCTCCCTCTCTCTCCCTCTCCTCTGGCTCAGTGGTGTGTTTCCAAGAGATAAGACCCTTGCTCATTTCACACATGAGCAGAGTGGAGTTGGGTAAAGCTGTCAGTGTGTACGTGTGTGTCTTTGGTGTGTGTGTGTGTGTGTGTGTGTGTGTGTGTGTGTGTGTGAGTGTGCATACCTGTGTTTGTGTCTGTATGCGCGTGTTGCTGAGTGTATACGTTGGCACACTTATGTGTATGTTGAAGGTTAGAGTGAAAGAGCGAGCACAGACTCCAAGTTTTCTCCACCTGCTTTTTCTTGAGTTAAGCTTTTTTGAGGTGTTGATTCTGCTAAACTCCAGAGGTGTCGGGCAGGAGGCGGTAAATTGCGCTGCAAATTCACTGCAGGGATTTTAACAATTGATTGTGTTTCCTTTATTCATAATGGTTTATCTAACGAGTGTAATGTATCAGATTTATTGGAGGGGTTATAGTTAAAAGTCCAGGGTGTAAGATTTACCCAACATTAGTTTTCTTGGCAGAAACTGAATGTTAAATATCCATATTGATGTTTTATGGGTGAAGAGAAAAAATGCTCAACCTAGAATGAATCCTTGAGAATTGTGGCCACCATTTTGCACCACCATGCATTAACAGTTGTACAGAATGGACTTACTAATAAGTTACAGCTATAATTCTCCTAAATGCATAGAAGGGAAGCCCAGTTTATTATTCTGCATCACAGCTCCACTGTGGGTCAATGATTCTCAACTGGTGGGTCAGGACCCAAAAGTGGGTCGCGGACCCGTTTTCAGTGGGCCGCACATCTTTGACTGGGAAAACAAGTTAAAGGTACAGTGTGTAAGATTTGGTGACATCTACAGGTGCAGTTGCATGTTGTAACCATCACCTCACTCTTCCTACCTGAGCGTGTATGAGAACCTATAGTCGCCCTCGGTTGTCATTCGAGCTAAACATTTTCGTAGTACGTCCAATTTTGGCTCTTGTGAAAACATGGCGGCCCCCATAGGGAGGACCCGCTCCTGTCATAAATATACATTAAAGGGCTCATTTTAGGGTCATGTAAAAATGAAGGCATGGGTGACTATGCATTAGTAAAAATGTCTCTACATAATAACTTAAAAAGTCTTTTTCTGCAGATAGAAGTGACAACGACGGACCGAAATCGTACACACTGCACCTTTAAACAGGGTATCCCTCTTTTGCATGTATCTGTTCAACTGGTTCCTGCATGTACATAAGTCAGAGTAAATCGGTATATCGGCCAGAGGACAGCGAGAGTTATCCATGCAAATGCATCCAATGAAGAGTTTGTCCCTTCTCCCGAGGAGCCTCTTTGTCTCCGCTACTCCAGCGTCTGTGAGAGCAGTTTGGCGAGAGGACGAGAGCCACGGCGCCGTTCATCTGCTCTGACAGTTGAGTCCTCGGGGACAGGTGAGGAGGCATCGCTGCACAGCAGCTCTCACACAGATCTGAGTGGTCGGCTTTGGCCTGCGCTACACTTATCTGTCTCATTCCTGGCCTGTCTGTAATGCTCTGCATCAACCCTGCACCGTCTCATCGGCTCGCATCTGGTGGTGGCTTCATTTATTTTCAACCAGTATGTCACCAACCAACCAACCAACCAACCAACCAACCAACCAACCAACCAACCAACCAACCAACCAACCAACCAATCAAACCCTGCAACCTGAAAGGGACTTGGAGCTTTTCCTTTTTGACTCTTTCAGACCCTCTTTTGACTTGTGAACCTCAATGGATCTGAGTGATGTCTCTTGATTCCTGTTCGTCATCAGTCCAACGAGCACCAAAACAATTCTTTGATCCAATCAGAAGCCCTCCTGCTGTGCTATAAACCCTGAACCACCATGTCATGTGACATTTTGCGTGTTCCCCTGGTTCAAACAAAATGGATTTTGAACCTGATGTTTACTCATGTGGCAAAACAAGAGTGGACCAGAGCACCTAAGTACCATCAGTCCACTCAGTATGTGTGCTGGGCTCAACTGATTTAGCTATTGAATACTGCATGTACAGATCACATACTCAGGTTATTCCAGCTTCAAATTCCTTGTTTGCATATTAAAGGTCTCCGAAGTTGACTCAGGTCACCAAAGCTCAAAACAAAGGTCGTCACAGTGGAGCAACCTCCATTCAGATGGATGAAGCACAATAGGAGGTGAAAGAACTTGCAGTTCATAGGGTGACCACTGGGGGCTGACTCCAAAAGGGAGCAAATCCCCATCGACTCCCAAGTTAAAATAATCAACTTCAGAGGTGAATGAAACATGTTTAAAGCCTGGTGCAAACTTCGGATTTAGTCTCAATCAGTCACACGTGTTGAATCTTTTTCTAACTCGCTTATTTTTGTTTTGTCGTTTGAAATTGCACATTTCACAGCACCATGGGCCCATCCACAGCTCTGTGTGTGTTCTGCCTCTATGCCTGTTTTTGAATGAACCGGGAACCAGGAGAAGTTAGGATTCAGCAAGATAGCGACAAGGGACGCGGCCACAATTTCCTTTAAATCTGCAGAAAACCTTTAAAAGCACTCTGCAGAAACCAACCGGTTACGTCATGGACGCTACGTCCGTCTTTATATACAGTCTGTGGTCGTCACCCACCTCAGAAATCTGTCTGGAAACATTTCTTTGTTACCGGACAGACGTTTGGTGAAGCAGAGGATTAGGGAGGTGGAGGCTGCAGATGAATCGATGCACAAGATTTGTCCTGCTGCCGTCATTTGGCTCCTTGGACCTGCAGGCGAAGCTTTTCATGCAGCATAAAGCAGCTGTGGACAACAGCATGAATGTCAGAGTGAATCACATGACTTTATAAATCAATGCAGATCACTTTACGGCTGTGAGCACATTAAACTTTATATTTTCCATCATACATCCCCCTGCACCCTTGGACCCTCGTTCAATATGCACCCGGCTGGAAGAAGAAGGAGAACATAGACTCGTGTGCCCATGGAAGCAGCTTTATTGTTAAGGCTCAATGTTGAGCTGACAGGGACGGCTAACTATGTGTGTGTGTGTGTGTGTGTGTGTGTGTGTGTGTGTGTGTGTGTGTGTGTGTGTGTGTGAGAGAGAGAGAGAGGAGAGGGGGGGGGGGGAGAGAGAGTTAAAAAAAGAAATCCCACCCAATGAGTCATCCACAAACACCTTAAGCATCCTCCTCCTGTGGAGAAAGCTTTGCCTTCCAGCCATTCATTAGCGCCCCCTTATGGGCACAGATAAAAGTGACCAACCGCTGATCAGATAACATAGTATACATTTGAATATCCCGTCTTAAGGATGAGCTATACATTTAAGGAGAATATGACAGTATATTTTGCTGCTGTGAACCATAGTGCTGACAGTGACTGTAACCACTCCATGATGCTCTCTATTGATTATCTTTGTACTCAGAACATTAAAGGTGCAGTGTGCAAGATTTTGGTCATTTCTGTAACTCCTAAAAAGACTAGAAAACGATTACATGATGACATTTTCATGAGTTTATAAACACCTAAATATCTAACTTTCTTCCACTACCCCGAAGGTACAGTGTGTAAGATTTGGTGACATCTAGTGGTGAAGTTGCATGTCGTATCCATCACCTCACCCACTATGGTAACCCTCAGTTGTTAAAACTCAAAAGATTCTTTGTATGTCCACTCTGAGCCACTGTAAAAAGATGGTGGTGCCCGTAGAGAGGACCCACTCTTATGTAAAGAAATATTATGCCACTAATCTAAGGGTCATGGAAAAAAATATAGAGATTTAGGTGATTGTAAATTCATAAAAATGTCATAATGTCATTGTATTTTTAATCGTTTCTCTACCAATAGAAGTGACAAAAAAGTTCACACCCTTACATGAGCCCATTGCTATCTTGTTATGTTTACATGAGGAGCAGGTCCTCTCTATTGTGGGCCGCCATGTTTTTACAGTAGCAAAAGAGGACATACTAAACATACATTGAGTTTTAATGACAACTGAAGTTGACCATAGGTTCTCCCGCATGCCCAGCAGGGTGAGGGTGACGTGACACGCTGCACCTTTAAATGGTCCGTAACCATATGGTGTGAGGTGGTCATCTATACTCCATATAAAAAAAAATAAAATAAGGGAGGATGAAAGAAAACAGAGAGTGGAGGAGGAAATGTGAGAGCCACTCTCTGCACAGCCCTCATAGGTTAATGCCCGCAGATAATGTAGTTCTGCCCAGAGCCTGAACCTGGAGCTTAGCTAACACAAACCCTATCTCCACAAGCAGACATTAAACCTGAAGTCAATTTGTATGCAACTGTATGGGTGGGTGGGGTGGGCTTCAAACTCAGCTTGCCCCTGTAGTTGAAGTTGGTATAGCGTCATCACTGGTGGGTGGACACCGGGTCTCAGCGACCGTCTGACATTTCTCCAACAAACATGAACTTCCTCCTCCTGCTCAGGGCTGGAGGAGAAAATAGCTGTCCAATCCTGGGTTATATTTAGAAGTTCCCCTGTGCTTAATACAGGAGAGCCACCCTAAGACGTGTCTCCGCTAAGCCTGGCAAGAGGCATATATCCTGCATATCGTCCCAATCATACACCCACAGTGAGTTATATTAAACCCATGTGGTTAGTGTCAAACAGGTCTATTCAGCAGCTCTGATAACACTGTGCCTCCTCCCCCCAGGAGACAGCATTCTAGTCTCCAGTTTGGTCATTGCCATATATGAACATCCCATCATTTATCATGCATTTATGATGGAGGACAGGGTCTGAATGTAATTACGACGTAACATACTTAACAGATTGTAAAATAGCTGTCCTCGTATTTGATTACGGTTTATTAATCTATTATCTATTCAAGTTACAAATATGGTATGCGCACTTACATACATGGGAAAATGTGAACACACTGAATCTATTGCTACACGTAAAAAGTGTCATTATCTAGAGTTCATAAAAGTAAAGTTTGATTTAGACTTTCATGTTCAGACAATCATATGCCTTTAAGCTCGCGCTCTCGCCACGAGTTCACGCATGTGTTGTAGAAGTTTCAGTAATATTGCTTTTTTTTTTGTTTCCTTTGCAATTATGACTAACTGCACTGAGATCCACATGCTAGCCGATCTAATTATGTTGATTAACCTTCATTTACATTCATTAATGATTCAGTGATTGGCTGTACTGCCCACTCTTCAGGGGAACACTGCTGTGGTGGGTCACATGGAGGGGATGATTAATAGAATTAATCCCACCTGACCTGGGGAAAGGAGGGGGGGGGGACACATAAGCAGGTATGCCACTCTATCACATGCCTCACAAACAATGCACACTCAAAATCAATCTGACTGGCAACTTAAATTGATTAAATTGATTCATGTTTTTGAGAAGTGGGGTCTGTGGGGTACTTCAGTTCTACATACAATGGACAGAGCTCATTATTGGAGCCTGTTTAGAGAGGGGGACAGAACTGGAACAGAATATTGTACCACAGCCAGCAGAATAATAAGTTGAGCATGCTGTGCCAAATTAAAGGGCTGCCTGAGAGCTTGGTTACTGCTGAAAATATTCTAAGCGTAGCTTAGAGTTATTATCTTGTTTTTTTTTTCCGGCAACAAGATGTTTTCACCGTTCCCATTAGAATAGAAACTATAATTGCGTTCAGACTCCTGTGTCCATCTCACGACAGACGGCATGATGAGTATAAAACCGTACGCACGGTTCCTCATCCACCTCCCGCGTCACCAAACCTGAGCGGCCTCTTCAAAGTCTGCTGTGAACCTGTGCATCTTAAGACTGTTGGAGGAAACATGGTGAGAAAACAAGAAAAACACCCCCATGCAGGAAGGTCACAGCTACCACACATGTGGTTTGATCTCAAGTGGGCAGGACCAAATCAAATCAAATCAAATCCAAATCTTTCCTTCCGTCGAGTAAAAACCTTTCACATTGAGTGAACTATCTTTTAAAGGTGCAGTGTGTAAGATTTGGTGGCATCCAGAGGTGAAGTTGCATGCTGTATCACCCCCCCCCCACCCCACCCCCCCCCTTCTGAGCATGCAAGAGAACCTATGGTAAACGTGAGTAAAACTCAAAAAATGTTCAGTACGTCCACTCTGGGCACCCCCCCCACCCCCCCCCCCCCCGTCTGAGCATGCAAGAGAACCTATGGTAAACTTCAGCTGTCACCAAAACTCATAAGATGTTTATGACCACTTTGGCCAACTGTACAAATATGGCGGCCCCCATAGAGAGGACACGCTCCTGATGTAAATATGCATAAAGGGCTCATTTTAGGGGAATGGAGAAACAATAAAACATTTAGGTGATTATAAATTCATGAAAATATCAGTATGGAATAGAAGTGACAAAAATGACCGAAATCCTACACACTGCACCTTTAACAAAACATTACCCCAACAAAACAAAACATTCTCCAACATGAACAGTTTGCTTGCCACTGCTTATATTTTTAAACTTGCAAAACTTGCAGTTTGAGTCTTTTCTGTAATTTGTACACTTTGCAAAGTCACCTCGAGGCCCGGGTTTGACCCTCAGGTGGGCGGGTTTTGGCCCGTGGGCCGTATGTCGGACACCCCTGCCCTGCCGCAATCACAGAAATGTACTATTATTACTTGAGGTAGGACAAACTTTCAGGAGCAAGCAAGATCACATCATTTCATCATGACAATATTCTGTAAATAGAAATGAGAGAGACAGAGAGTGAGAGAGAGACAGAGACAGAGACAGAGACAGAGGGAGAGAGAGAGGGAGGGAGAGAGAGAGAGAGAGGGAGAGAGAGAGAGAGAAAGAGAGAGAGAGAGCAAGGACAAAAAGAGAACTCTTTCCTTGACTGAGCCTCTAAACTTAAACCCTGTTATTTCCCACTCAACGAATGGAAGGGATGAGCTCATTTCCCTCCCACTGTCCTTGAAGATGAGGTGTGGGCTGTTTATAAAAATCACATATTTAGAGGTTTAACTCATTCCAGCTCTGTGATTGCACCCATTAGCAGCCGTGTAAGAGATGAATAATGTGCCTATAACTGGGATGTTTGGGATTTATTCCGACACTTCACAAAGTGTGACTTCAGTGTCCTTTCACCTGATACACTTTAATAACTCACGGGTACTTTACAATCATAGTGCCGAAGATAAACCCAGTTGTGCCTGGAAAATATGCGAGTGTTTTCAGTGTTTTCCCTCCATGAATATATTCCCGTAAGCATCACGGAGCCTCACCAGTAGCGGGGCAACAGCACAGGGACTGAAAAGATGTAATTACAGCAGTCGAATATTAATTATTGGCCTCATAAATCACATTAGTGAGCGGGCAATAATGCACACTGGTGAAGTGCCAACAAACAATAGTCTCATTACCCGCCAATTACCTGGTTAATAATGCTTTTCTCAGGCCGGACTGTTGACTTGTCACTCGTCATAATGGATCCCTGCACCAGGCGGAGAGCATCAGCGCGGAGGACGGAGACAAAGTGTCTCGCCCGATGTAACTACAGTCGATCTGCAATCACTGCAACTTTCAGGTCTCATCAGCGACTGGACGTAAATTCCTTGGACATGACGCGTGAACACCCCAGCGGCATGACACGCATCTTCTGAGAAATGCTACAATGCATCACGGTGGCGCAGACCGTGACAGCTGTGATTGGTCCATTGGTATCTGGCTCTGCCTCAACCTGCGTGCCGCCGTTGTTGGATCTGTTGCCGTGCAGTCGCTTCAGCAAAGGTCTGTGGTTAGTGTGACTGCGGGCAGGGCCGCGAAGTCACAGGCAGAGGTTCAACCTTGTGGCACCGGTGCCCAGCGGTGGATTGGTGGCGCACCGCTCCACCAGATGTCTCTAAGATGATACGTGCAATCATAAATCAGGCTTCAAGAGCTTATCAAATATATGCTTATTATATTACATGTGCGATGTTAAGATATACAGACGTTTGAAACAGTACATGGACACTGGAGATGATTTAAATGTGTGCACTTGAAAACGCACATGTCCAAGTGACAGCCTCTGTGGACTCCACATGCGGTGAAGTAGGTGGGACGGCAGCGGGAGATCCTCTGCAGGATTTGAGCAACTTAGCAAGGTGGCGGTGTGAAGTCTGTGAGGTTTACAGTACATAACCTGCACACCATGCGCGCCACATTAGGAGGGATTAAACATGTCAGGATAAAAAAAAATGATCTGAACTATTTATGGAAGATACTAACAGAGATGTCCTGTCTCCTGCTGCTCTGCTGATTTAGTTGGGTTACACCTCCTGTCTGAATATTAGAGCAGCAGCAGGAGATCCTCTGGAATACTGCCGGGTGTTGTCATTGTAGCCATGATGAAATCAGAGGTCATCGATGGTATAAAAATTTTTAAAAAAAGTCCCTCAATTATCCAATGATACACAAATGAAAAAGCTGATTTTGGAGTAGAGAATTTGCCAAGTATATTCTTCCCAAGTTTTTTTTTTTTTTTTTCGAGGTCACTCAATATTCATGCTCATTGCCAAGATTTCAAAGGGTATAATGGAAAACCAGCATTTTGAAATCTTGTTTTTAAGACCAGTGGTCGATCAGCCTGTGCAATGCATTTACCACGAAGGCTTGAATAATCAAGCACTCCAGCTTGACGCACGGTTTGCTTGACGGCAAAGAGGAAACTGTCATTTCACTGATTGGCTGTGCCAGTCGGCCCTAATCTGCTGATAGCCAATCACTTGAAAAAAGGCTTTAGTAAGAGGCACCATCGGGACAAACCTTCCGAAAGCAGCATGCCACGTCGTGCATTCGTCAACAGCAAACTGCAGAAAGAGGGAGATTACAATCTCAAGGATGTACCTGCGCCACCGCTCCCTCTCGGCATTTTGAGTTTGTGGTCTGGCCTACGCACGATATTCATCAGCATGATGTATATATGGCGCACGTAGCGCCACAAACAGGAAGCTTTAAACATCTGCAGCGTCATGTTCTACGCAGGAATCGTAGATGATGTGTATCTGTCTTGTGCCGACAGTGTTCTCCTGGTGCACTGGTGGAGTGTGCGCACCCTGGTGTGCCGAAGCCTCATTCGACGCTTCTTGCAGGTTTAATTTCGTTTTTTTTTCTCTCTCAACAAAACGAACTAACCTCTGGCCAGAGGAAAAGCCGCCTGCTTATTTATTCCTTTTTTTAATTGAATTTCCGCCGACCATTTCTTCGCTTAGTTAATCCCCTGCACTGGCCCGTGGGCAGATGATTGGCATGTGTGTGCTTTCTGCTGGCTTCTCCGCTCATTCTGCTCCTCAGCGCCACGACTGCAAAAATCTTTTTTTTTTTTTTTTATTCATCCATCTCCGGTCGCTGCTCCGCAACTCCTCTCCTCCTCCAATCACCCTCTGTCTTATCATCTCGCTCATATCATCTCACCGCTCTGTGCTCCAACTCTCCAACTTCCTCCTCCTCCTCCTCCTCGCTCCATCCATCTATTTCAGACAAAACATTGGCCCCTGGAGGGAATTTAAAGAGTAGAAGGTTAGGGCGAGCAAACAAATAAACAAAAGAAGAAGTTCCTATTTCATTTTGCGGGATGAGGAGAAGTGGAATGGGGCACTTTTTATTCCATTTTGTAATCATTTCCTGCGCTGCTCTATCGAGCGTGGCATCACTCTGAGCCGGGCTAAGTTAAACTCCTCCATTCTTTGAGGACACATGTTAATAAAACAGCCGGCAGATAACAGTAATTACCTCTCAGTGGCTTCTGCTCCTCACTGGGGACACACCATGAGAGAGAGGTCTGCCTCTTCTTGAGCCCGTACGTCCAAAAGATTAATTCTGTTTTTAATTACAGCACACCCGGAGTGATGCACCCAATGCAGAGCTGCTTCCCTCCATCTTCCCCTCACTCCGCCTCCGCCTCCCCTGCCTTTCTGTCATCGGCGTATTAGCATAAGTAATTAGAGATTCCTATTTGCCCGCACAGTCCCGCAGTTTAAAATGAAATGTGCTGATCTATTTTGATTCGTCTGTAGTTCGAGGTCGCCTGTCTTGTACAATTAAGATAACGCGCTGGGAGGGTGGTTGATGGTGACGATGGTGATGGTGGTGGTGGTGGTGGTGGTTGGGGGGGTGGGGGGGGGGAGAGTTGCAAGCCTACAACCTCACACTTTCAATGTTATCTGTTTGTTGTAAACTCCTCAGAGCACTGCAGAGATTGAAGAGGTGAAGAGCGGAGCTGGAGCGCGCCGGAGCTCGAGGGCCGAAGATGAAGACGTTTCCCAGTACAAAGGAAAATCCACGCCGCCTTAATCTGGAAAACGATAAGTCTTTTGAATTGTGGAGTAGATGTGCAGACATCAGCTAATTGTGTAAAACTAGCGTTTGAGTTGTCCCAGTCACAGGGAATGATCATCCTTGGGTCGTGCACATTGTAACCGACAGGTCCCAGCCCGCCGCTCTACTTTGCTCACATTGACTAAATTATACATATTAAAAATGAAGCCAAATGCATTCTGTGAATAAGGATGAGACTATTTAATGGAGGAGCGCTGGTACAGCTCAGTCACTGGGAATAAATGCTCTTATTGGACATTTGAAGAAATTGCAGTGGGTTAAAGGAATAGAGGTAATATTTATAACTTAAGAAAATGGATTTCAAGCGACGGATTTGGCACAAGAAAGCTGAATGGAGGTTTAACCCAGACGATTTTCTCATGCCGCATCCTGCATCTCGATGATAGAGATTTTACCTTTATCCATTTTATTGTTAGATTTTTCTAAAGTTTTGTTTTTATAGTCAGGGCTTTAGTTTGTCCTCCTCTTTTGTGTGATTTTCATTTGAGTATTAGATATAATCATAGTGTTTTTTTCAAGCCTTGTCTTGCCTCCTTTTGTTTGATAAACATTTCTATTTAAACTTTCAAGTCTTGAGCTTTTGGGTTCCCTCCTGTCACCAGTCGTTACATGGAGTTTGAAAACAACTGAATTGTCACAATTCAACTATAAACAATTGAATGGTCTCTGAGATGAATCTGCCTTTTTGTCTTATCTCAGTGACTCTACCACAGTGATCAACAACACTGAGCCTGTTAATGGCAAAGGAGGCCATTGGGGAGCTCTTCTAATTGAAGTCTTCCCAAACTGGTGGCTGTAACATTCTCGGGTACTTTGAGGCACAGAAGCCCTCAGAGAAAGTGCCACTGTCATGGATCGGTGATAATGTGGATGTCATCGGATTCGTGTGTGAGCTGATGAATGACAGCGCGAATGCTCAACTGAGATCCTGTGCACATGTGAGTTTGAATGGCCGAACGGTAAATATGTGAAGTACTTTGAGTGGTCATCAAGACGAGAGAGACTTAAGAGACCGTCGACTATTCTATTTCTGGGAGAGAATTCCTGTGGATGGCCTTCAACTGCTTCTTTTGTGTGCATTGTATTGCTTACCACCCTATTCCACTCTCCTGCAGGTAATCTATGCATCTATCTATGTAATGTATCTGTGTTTGTACTAAGATGCCGTGAATGCAATCTTTCACGTATTATAGTCTTTCTTCCATGTTCCTATTTGGATTAAAAGGATTTATCTACTTCCAATGTGGCATACGCGGATTCCAATTGTCTGGACGTAGGTTTGGAGATGCGGTCACAACTCTTTTTAAGTACAGCCCGCGAGTTGTTTTTCAAAATCAATACCATATTGGCGTCACAGCCAGTGAACATGAGCACAAACTATAATTACACCGCTCATCAACACAGTACTTAAGGTCTTGAGCGTTAGAGGTAGAAGAGTGGGTGTGGGTTTGCCATCTAGACACTGGTGACAAGCTAGAACTATGGCAGACAAATAGTGCTGAGTACGCCCACTCTCTCTCTCTGTAAAATCAGGGGCTCATTTAAGGTTAATGGAGAAAAATGTAAACATTTAGAAATTCATGACAATTTTCAGTATGTAACTGTTTTGTAATATGTTCGGAAGTAATAAAAATGACGGACATCTTACACACTGCAACTTTAAAAGGAAATAACAATGATAGGTAAATAGTAAATAAACTGTGGGATGACTGGGATTGAATATGTAACACAAACAAATACTGAAGATCTCAATACAATATAAGTTACAGGAAATAAAAAAATAAAAACAATCTTTATCTTTAATGATCACAAGATTATATTCTATTTTTTTTGTACAGCAGCAAAAACGGACTTTTGAGGCTTATGCATGCTAACTGTCGTGGAATATGCAAGTAAAGTAAATGATTAACCATTAACATGAATATTAATGTCAATGGGTATTTACTTATTGTCATTGTGAGCTGTGATGCCATTTTAAATACTTTTGACAAGCCATTGCATTGAAATAATAAGCCATGTGGTTTGCTACCAGCGAATACACTTAAACTTTAAGTGTATGTCCCTTTAAGTCTTAAAGGGACATAAGATATGCTGTTTAATGATTAATACATTTCCTTTGAATCAGATGATATGCTAAAATCAGCTCACTCAGTGGTTTAATGCTGATGGAAGTCCCCTGCTGACACATGGTCTGTCCCTCTGGCTGTGAGAGGAACCGTGCCCCTTGCTGTCGTCAGATGTAAGTGCTCATCCCTGTATTTGGACATCTGTTTCAAAGGTTTCTATCAGGTCAGTGCTGTTGAGCCAGTGTGGCGCTGAAATCCCAAAATGTTGAGCAAAAGAAAACGCTCAGGCAGATGGAAAAGCGCGGGATTTATTGTTGTGACCCTCTCGTTTCCGCTGTCAGTCTAATGCAAAAGGAGCCAGCGCTCCTCAGCACTGTGTTCGAAACCCCTGTCCCCATCTCTCATCTACTATAACTCCACTTAGCATGAATTATGTTGTCATGGCTGGAACAGTGGGACTCATCACTGAGAGATTACTTTGTGTTTCATGCAGATGGGCCGCCTGCAGGAGTGTGTGAGAGCAATGCTTATTAAATCTGCCCGTGCAGGCGGGCAGGAAGGCAGAGGAAGCCATTTTTTTGAATGGCTGTTCTGACAGCATCATTTGCATTCTGTAATTAACTGTCTCTCTTAAGCCCCTTTGCAGAAGCCCCTGAAAAGACAAGGGCTGCACATGGACATGGACACACACACACACACACACACACATACACACACACTGACGTAGCGGGAAACGGAGGGGGGTCTACTGGTAAACGCAGCACTGTGTTGATATAAAGACACATCTATCTTACTAAGCGTCCGCTCAGTGGTCTGGTGAAGGCAGGAATCCGATGTGAGACCAAGGTGGATTTAGTTTGGAGTTTTCAAGAGTGAGTGTGAGAGTAAATAAATAAATCTGCCACATTTCATCGAAGGTTCTTGACAAGGTTCCTCTCAAAAAATAGTTGTGACACGCAGTGCTCCTTAATTGATTAATTGGAGATATGGTGAGTTACTTCTCAGGAGTTGTCAAGCAATGTAATGAATAAATAAATAAACAAATACATGGATTAATGAAGGAATTAATACATACAAATATAGATACTGAAGGCAGAGGGAAACCTGCCCTAACATGGTGATTATCATCCATCTTCGCTAACTTGGTATTTACAAAGTCACATTACTAAATGTCACTATTTCCGGTTAAAGGAGCAGTGTGTAAGAGTTTGGTCATTTTTGTCTCCTCTATCTATTGAAATCGACATACAAAACAATTACCGGTATATACAGACTTTTTTACGAACGTATAATCACCTCGATGTACGACTTGCTTTTTAGATTACCCTAAAATGAGCTCCTTTAATGTATATCAAAATGAGGGGCGGGTCCTCCCTTTGGGGGCCACTTTGCTTTGACAGTAGCCCAGAGTGGACAAACTGAACACCTTTTGAGCTTCTCTTTTGAGTTCTCCTGCAAGGGTGATGGATACAACATTCAACTTCACCACTAGATGTCACCAAATCTTACACAACGTGCCTTTAAGAGAAAGATCTGCATATTGTATTAAGTGTACCATATATTGTCCTTTTCTTTTATTTGAGTGCAACATAACTTCACAGTTGCTCCTTGGCTAAGTAAAGATGTTGTTAACAACAACAATAACAACTTAATGCAACTCAAACAACAACTGAAGGAAAGTGTGGAGGTCAGGTGATGAGGAAACACTGAGCAGAAGGATATAACAGTTTCTGCAGTGGATAACACACCGTGACACAAAGTACATTCACACACAAACAAGGAAGTGTGCATGAGAATTAAAATATATAATATGTAATACAGTAATAATAGTGCAAATACGTAAAATAAAATAATATGAGGTCCACTACCTATAATTGCTTCATATTTTATCCCCATTCGGTTTGTTCTGAATTGACGAGACGGCATTTCCAGCATTGCTGCTAAAATAGTGAAAGTACAGGAGGGTTGGAAGAGTCTTTTATTCTGAAAACCACCGCAAAATAATTACAACATGAAAAGTTGACCCTCTTTTGGAAACACTGATCGCAGGGCAAGAGAGAATGATTGAAAATAATTGCTAACATAACAGTCACAAAAAGTCATCCGAGGTTTACATTTTTGTCCTGTAATTACCAGCTGACACCTGACACCTGAGTCTGAACCTGGTCCATTCGCGCAATGCAAGCCCTTTGATATTTCATCCCAAAATTACATCTTAATTCATCTGTTTTCACCTCTGAGCTGATAAACTGTTCATTAAAATCACAACAACTCTGCTGCTCTTGTTCAATTTAAAACCACCTTTAGTTTGGACATGTGTGAAAGTCCTGGATGAAACACCTCTGATGAGAGCTGCTGTGTATTGAAGCAGCAGCAGCAGCAGCAGCAGCAGCAGCAGCAGCAGCAGCAGCAGCAGCAGCAGGTTGGGGTGCAAATGGAAACCCTAGTATATAGTGGGTTATTAAACAGCATCCGGAGGAGTGTCTCCGTGTACCAGCTATTGAACAGGCTGCTCCAAACGAGAGGCAATCACAGGGCCAAGTGTAATTACACTCTCCCGTGTGTTCTTCTTAAGCCGGGCCCATTGTGTAGGGCCTTCTCCACATTTAATGACACAGGTAGGGGATGAAAAGTCAGAGCATGCAGGGAACAACCATGGATCCACTGCACAATGATGTTTGTTCTTTATATGGACAACAGCACAACAAATACTACCAGATCCATATATACTGTATATAAATATACAGATGATGCTCTCAGTGTGAAAAGATGTGAAAACACACACACACACAAAATGATGTCATAAGCTTTTGATGATGAAGGCTGATGCTGGTGTTGATGTGTTGTGATCAAACACAAGAGATGAAATACTGACAAACAACTTTGCATAAACTAAAAGCGAATGCGTGGATACTGAGCTGTGGCACAGCACTCATCAGACAGCGATAAGTAAATCAGATCACATCCGCTCTGGCCGTACGAATGGGTCTAACCCTTGTTTGATACTCAGTCACCACTCACTCGAAAACACGATGATGCTCTTTATGGTCTGTTCCAATAATCCCCTCCACAAAGAATTAGCACTGGGCAACAAGGGGGAGGCGCAGCCGTCTTAACCATGTAGAAAAGGGCATTTTTCTCAACTACTGTGTTTCAACCACTGCCGACTCTTATCTGAGACCGTCAGAGAGAGAGAGAGAGGGAGGGAGGGGGAGAGAGAGAGAGAGAGAGAGAGAGAGAGAGAGAGAGAGAGAGAGAGAGAGAGAGAGAGACAGAGCGAGAGCCAAACAGCCCC